>JAFMOD010000119.1:787048-909119 GCA_019802435.1 Corydoras maculifer
GTACCTACACTGAGGCTCTGTTCGTCCTGTAGGTTCATCGAAATGGCACCGCTGTATTTCTTCTACAACCTGCCCCCTAGTGAGTGTAAGGAGCTACTGCAGCACATTCTGGACAGCCAGGAGTTGGGGAGCAGCAGGAGGAAAGCCAGAGCTCCGCCCGTCTGCACGGAGATGACGAAGGAGGAGGAGGCTCAGACCTACGACAGATGTGTGATACAGTGATGTGAGGCTCTACAGTGTGAGAAACTGCCACTGCATTTCTCCATTACCCCCCCCCCCCCCATGAACTCCGGGGCAGGAACTTCAGTCACCCCGCTCAGAAGACTTGACGGACCTTTTTGAAGTTTTTGGAATAAAATAATTTGTGAGAAGACTGCATTTTTATTCTTGAAACAAACTCTTTTTAGAACGTTTAGACTCAATCGAGCCCATAAACCATTCTCCAGTACTCCTGCCTGCCTACGGGAGGCGCTCTGTTCTAGGGCCTGTGTTTAAATACCATTACCATCATTCAGATACATCCATCCATCGTCTTACACTTTATCCTCTTCTAGGGTCGTGGGGGGCGCTGGGCATATACACCCAGGAGAGGGCGCCTATCTATCACTGGACACACACTCACTCACACAAACACACTCTATATGGGGCAATTGGGAGAATTCAATTGACCTTGATCCACGTTTTTGGACTGTGGGAGGAAACCGGAGACCTTTTGGCAATTAATGTTCCCTTCTAAGTCGTTAATTACTTTTTGTATTGCAGCCGTACTCGCGTTCTAGACTACAACGTGGATGGTTCTGATGATCTGACCGTCCACATCGGGGACATCCGGACCTCCGTCCACATCGGGGACATTCGGACCTCCGTCCACATCGGGGACATCCGGACCATAAAGCTAAAAAAAGAGCAGACTCGCCGTGGAACATGATCTAATCCATGTTTTGTTAACGTTTTAATGTTTTTGTTTAATGGTTTCAGCCGAAACGTCCGGTGTGGGTGTGAATGTTTTAAAGAGGTTCTCCCCCCCCCCCCCTCCCCACGTCTCAGACGGTTAAATAGTCCTTCAGCTTGTCCATAATGGCTGGCATTCTGTCCATGGGGATTAAAGACACGGTGCGCTGGGGCTTCATGGGAACGTCGTCGTAGGACCACCGGCCCGAGTGACAGGAGTCCGCCTCGTCCTGAACGGAGTAATGAAACTTCACCACCGCGTGCTGCCAAAAGGTAAAGACGTCTTTTACT
The DNA here is from genome assembly GCA_019802435.1 of Corydoras maculifer. Classification (NCBI taxonomy): domain Eukaryota; kingdom Metazoa; phylum Chordata; class Actinopteri; order Siluriformes; family Callichthyidae; genus Corydoras; species Corydoras maculifer. The sequence goes on from JAFMOD010000119.1 coordinate 788,291, forward strand.
ACAAAACTATTACATTTTTTATTTTTGTCTCTGTTTCTTGCTTTATCTCTTTGTCTCCTTCTTACTGTCCCACTCTCTCTCCCTCTCGCGCTGTCCACCACTTTCTCTTGCACTGTCCGCCACTCCCTTTTCCTCTCACACTGTCCACCACTCTCTCCCTCTTGCGCTGTTGCCACTCTCTCTTCCTCCCTCTTGCGCTGTCCGCCATTCTGTTGCACTGTCCGCCACCTTCACTCCCTCTCTCGCTGTCCGCCTCTCGCGCTGTCCTCCACTCTCACTCCCTCTCGTGCTGTCCGCCACTCTCTCTTCCTCCCTCTCTCGCTGTCCGCCATTCTGTTGCACTGTCCGCCACCTTCACTCCCTCTCTCGCTGTCCGCCTCCCGCGCTGTCCTCCACTCTCACTCCCTCTTGTGCTGTCCGCCACTCTCTCTTCCTCCCTCTCGCGCTGTCCNGCCACTCACTCCCTCTCGCGCTGTCCGCCACTCACTCCCTCTCGCGCTGTCCGCCACTCTCTCTTCCTCCCTCTCGCGCTGTCCGCCACTCACTCCCTCTCGCGCTGTCCGCCACAATCTCTTACTCACTGTCCACCATCCTCTCACTTCCTCTCGCGCTGTCCGCCACTCTCTCTCTCGCACTGTCCGCCACAATCCCTCACTCTCACTGTCCACCACAATCTTTCGCTCTCACTTGCGCTGTCTGGCACTTTCTCTCTCCCTCTCGCACTGTTCCTCACACGCTCTCCCTCTGTCCATCACTCTCTCGCACTGTCGTTCACTCTCTCCCTCTGGCGCAGTCCATCACTCTCTCGCTGCCTCTCTCTCTCTGGCAGTCTCTGCGTTGCACCCACCTCATAAAAGAACTCCTCCTCTGCATTGACGAACATGGGCTCGTCCTTGGCGCCGCCTCGAGCGGAGACACTCTTCTTGGCCTCTTGACATGTCTTGCTGATCAGCAGGCAGTAGTGACATTTCCCGCTGGGTTTGTTGGTCCTCTGAGCTTCAGCCATCTCCTCTCTGAGTGAGCAGAGAGTTACACGGTTATTAAACCAGATGAACCAAAGCAGACCTGTAGTTCAAAGAGCAAATCAGAGTTTACAGAAAACCATTCTCCATCATCGCTTGATTAAACGAAGCGGAGTCCATACTCACAGCAGCTGTTTGTACAGAGGCAGTGCGATCTGTGGGGGCACGTTGACGAAGCGTTCGCTCAGGAGCAGCCCGACGCTCTGAGACGAGCCATCCAGAACCTTGCGGAACTGTTCCACCACAGCTTCCGAACAAGCCTTCTCACAGTGTTTCAGAAGCAGTTCCTTCACCTGTTCCACACACTCTGTCCCCTGTCCAACACAGTCCCCCAGCATAAGATGCCATAACAGCCTGTCTATGGTCAATACGAGACCAGTCAAAAGTTTGAACATACCCTCTTTTTTTTTTCCAAAGATGGACTTTGTAGTTCTAAAATTCCATTCTGTAGTCCATCTGTTTGTGTTCTACAGTACATACTGTGTTCTCTGTTCTAATGGTCAGAACCACAATAGTACCACCACAGAGCAGGGGTTATTGGGTGGGTGCATTATTCCTATCCCAACAGTGTCACTGAGGTGTTTAAATGGAACTACACTAAACCCTCCCCCTCACCACATCAGTGTCACTGCAGAACTGACAAACAATCCACCACCCAAATGATACCTGTTCTGTAATGCTCCTGACCAAGAGAGAACACAGAACCAACAGGGGACTAATGTCCATCTATATGGTAAGTGGAGGAAATGGATCAATAAGTGGGCATGTCTAAACTTTTTGGCTGATGCATGACGAAGCAATTTCAGGAGAAATGCCAAAAAGAAATGTATGTGTGCTGTGACAGTGGTGACTTATTTTATTTGACATTAAAAATACTGCTTAGACCTGAATTTGGTTATTACAATAATTCCACCGGCTACAACATGACTTTGTAAGTGTGTTTTAGACTCTTCACGTTGCTTAAAGCTAACATGCAGCTTTAGAAATGAAATAACCTGACTGTACCTTTCTATCTGTCAGATTAATGATGCTGATGAACCCAAACACCTCCTCTGGATCCTCCTCATCGCTGTCCTCAGGTACTTCAGATTGCTGCGGACACAGATGACAATCAGATGCCGTTTGAACGCAGTCATTTCACGCACCCTGTAGTCGTCATTATCCGAACGTAGGGTAAATTTTAATTTGTCCGGGTTTAATCCCACGTCAAACACAGGTTATAGCCATCACCATCTTTAATGCATGACAAAATACAAGTGTGCTGCAGGTGGAACTCTGTGTTTGCCGCTTGATTTAAAGTTCCAGATACCCGCATAATGGGTATTTTTCATATAAATGTTGAGCATTAACGTTCATTCATTCATTCATTATCTTCCGCTTTATCCTATATTAGGGTCGCGGTGGGGTTCCCCATGCCCATCCAGGGGAGAACGTTTCAGCGCTGGGCAGATACACCCAGGACAGGGCGCCAATCTATCGCTGGGCAGCTTTAATGTTGATTAATTAATTATAACGTTTTTTAATTGCAGTTGCGAAAATGATGAATCGTCTCATCCCTAGTTACCACACCCAAATGTCTGTAAAAGCTCCTGTTTTCACTTCAATCCCATTTTATAGTAAATAAACATGTACAGAATGAATGTTACATAACGCATAAATTATACAGCTGAAAGGTAATTTTACTGCACCTCTGTAAGAGATCAGTAAACTTTACTAAAGTATAGTAGTGCTATAGAGGTCATATCACTGTGGGTTGTCTTTGTCCTTCATGGATAATCACAGAAGTATTAACAGAGTCACGGAACTCTACAACAACAACGCTACACGTAGCAACATCAGCATCACCACCCAAACCGCCTCATAATACGTAAGGAGAAACATCTTTAAGGTTATAAAGTTCTCTCACCCTGATGACGCTGCCGATATGATTGTGCTGTATGATGAGGTCAGTCAGCTCAGAGATGTTCACATGTGCCTTGAGGAAAAGCTGTGTAACAAAGACATTATTACCATGAGAGCATGCCAGCAACACCACCACTCACTGTACTGTTAGGAGGTAGATAAGGGTTTCGTGCAAATTATTAATTATTATTTTATTCTTTAAATGTTTTCTCCTAGTTTGTTGGATGAGGGTTGATTTAGTTGGTTAGGGGTATGAAGGGTGAGAGGGGGATGTTGGTAATGACATTGGAGGGCAAGTAAATAGTCCAGCCACTACAGGACACGCACACTTTGGGTTAAGTCATCCATGTTGCCTAAATTTATTTGTCCTTCACATTTAACCTACCATGCCCACTACATGATACGCCCACTAGTGTTCAGGTAAAGGTACTACACAATACATCGGCCGTAGGGCACTTGTTCAAACAGCTGCTTATATTAACAGATGTGGAATTATTACAAACTACAAATCGATGGGGTGTCGTTTATTTCGTTTTAACTATCAAAATAATGTTAAATTAGTAGTCAGGTTAGTAAATAAACAGTTACTACGTCGTTAATTGCATTCTTACCTGTTGCAGGAGTTTCTTAATGCCGTTGAAGTCGTTTTCTGATATCGCATGCGCCTCGAAATCCACCACAACTTCCTAAAACAGACATTTTAAAAGAATTATTATTACAGAAACTTTTAAAGTTTTTAAGACACGCCGTGAAGTATCATTGAGGTTTCCCGTTCTTTATCTGCGTACTATTTAGAATGTAAGTGTGTACTTTCGGGACCTGATCCGCGATGAGCAACGACTAATCTCACCTCGTTTATTTCTTCTTCTGATTCCTCCCCCTCTCCCCCCGACTCCTCTAAACCCTCATCCGAGCTGCAGTCACTGTCCTCGGGATTCTCTCCGCTCCCAATCGCTCTCCTTTTAGCAGAGGAAGCCATGCTGCTACCGCCAGGACACATGGAGTACAAACGTGAAGTATCTTACGCTATATTTATTACGGGGTGGAAAGTGGCTCGCAGTCGCCACCATTTTGGCTCCGAAACATGTGGCAATCCTACGCAACGCTTCTGCGTATTTAGAGCCAACATGGCGTACATTTCCTAGTCTGCGTGGTTTTAGAGGAACGTACCATCCTGAGGGGGTGTTCAAAGCCGATTTATTGTGGACGGTAAGCGGTTGATTGTTGGCGGTTGACGTCATTGATTGTTCACAATGAAATCGATCATGAATGATATATTTGGTTTACACATGTCGTCATGAGTAGCAATTCTACATTTTATTTACATGTATATTTTATCCAAAGCGACTTACAAATGAGAACAACACAAGTCAGTAGTTACAAAAAAAACAGTTACAATATAGAACTATTAAACCTGATCATTATCTGATCAAGCCTTTTATTAATATTATTTGTATTCATTTATTTATTTTATTGTGTGTGTGTGTGTGTGTGTAAATATATATATATATATATATATGTGTGTGTGTGTATATATGTGTGTGTATATATTTATATATATGTATGTATATATATATATATATATATATATATATATATATATATGTGTGTGTGTGTGTGTGTGTGTGTGTGTGTATATATGTGTGTGTATATATTTATATATATATATGTATGTATATATATATATATGTATGTGTGTGTATGTATATATATATATATATATATATATATATATATATATATATATACACAGTTTATATCATATACAATATATACATATATATATCGTTCTAATTTAGTTTAGAACTTTAGTTTAAAGTTTAGAATCAATATCAGAAAGACATCGGGAACATTCCAGTTCCATTGTGTTTATTAGTATATGAAATGAATATACATGACGTCACGTCTATCGTGGGAATGCCTAAAGCTGTTGTTAGATGTCATTAAATAAAAAGAAGTATAAATAAAACAAGTGGTTTATTTGTGAATTAAAGAGGTCAGAATGACGTAACGGGAATATTCGGGAGAAAGGCAGGGCTCGTTCACGTGGTGTGACGTCACGAGGAGGCGTTTGTTTTTTTTAGTGGCGGAAGTGCAGGTGCCGCTGCGCGCTGGTTAAGCCGTGAACGCTGCAGTGAGGTCAGCGCCGAGCTCTGAGCGCCGAGCGTTGGTGAGGTTTGCGCTGCGGCTGATTATTAAACTGTGAGTTTGGTGAGGTTTGCAGTCCGGCTGAAGGTTTGCTGATTATTAAGTTTGTTGTCGGCAGGTCGAGCTTTGCCTCTGTGGTGACGCTGTGGATGAGAACCGAACTCTAACAGCAGCAATGACTTTAAACCAGAATCACTCCGAGTCCGGGGGGGTCATCATCAACAACAGCGAGAGGTACTGCACCACCTCCACCACCACCACCACCACCTGCTACACACACTGAGTCAATCTATACCGCACCACCACCTGCTACACACACACTGAGTCAATCTATACTGCACCACCACCTGCTACACACACACTGAATCTATCTATACTGCACCACCACCTGCTACAGCCACACTGAATCCACCTATACTGCACCACCACCACCACCACCTGCTGCACCCACACTGAATCCACCTATAATGCACCACCACCACCTGCTACACCCACACTGAATCCACCTATACTGCACCACCACCACCACCACCTGCTGCACCCACACTGAATCCACCTATAATGCACCACCACCACCTGCTAGACCCACACTGAATCCACCTATACTGCACCACCACCACCTGCTATGCCCACACTAAATATCCTGAATCTACCTATACTGCTCAACAACCTGCTACACCCACACTGTGTACACTGAATCCACATAATATAAATTAGTAATATTTAATATTTATTTAATAATAAATATACCATCTATACTACATTTTCGGCACTAGACTTACATTCATCTATACTGCACCATACAAAGTATAATTCACCTTTATCATTACAAATACATTCATCTATACAGTACAACTAGCTGTAAATATTCCTTCCGTACTCCATCAGCATATAGTGTACCTACTGCACCATCAGTGATTAATATACCATTTGTACTGCGCCATCAGCTTTATATACCATTAGCAATTAATATACCAACTATACTGTACCATCAGAAATTAATATACCATCTATACTACACCATCAGCCTTAAATATACCATCAGAAATTAATATACCATCTATACTGCACCATCAGCTTTAAATATATCATCAGAAATTAATATACCATCTATACTGCACCATCAGCCTTAAATATACCATCAGCAATTAATATACCATCTATACTGTACCATCAGCTTTAAATATATAATATGTACTGCACCTTAAGCAAATTAATTTAGAACCCATTCTGCACCCTAAAAACTGAATATAGAACCTATACTGCACCATTATTAAAAACTAATATCAGAAGTAGTAGTCTATATCTTTATTATTTTTATGTATTTGTGTGTAATGTTTCTCAGTGGAGAAGCTGTCTGTAAAAAAAAAAAAAAAGCTAATATTGTATTATGACTGATTATAGCTGTCTGCACTGTTTAAATATTTTTAAATATTAAAATTTAAATATTTTCTCTTTTTTATTTTTAGTGTCTTAATGTCTTATGAGAATGTGGAGCTGACGTTCAGCGATGCAGACTGTCTGCCAGATCTGTTTAGAAAGAGCAGAAAGGGGAGCATCTATCTCACACCATACAGGGTGGGTATACCATGAAAAGAGTTATATATATATATATAAGGGCGGCACGGTGGCTTAGTGGTTAGCACGTTCGCCTCTCAGCGCTAGGGATTCCCGGTTCGAATCCCCATCTGGGTGGAGTTTCCATGTGTCTGCGTGGGTTTCCTCCGGGTTCTCCGGTTTCCTCCCACAGTCCAAAAACATGGATCAAGTTAATTGAATTCTCAAAATTGCCCCCTATAGAGTGTGTCTGTGTGAGTGAGTGTGTGCCCAGCGATGGATTGGCGCCCTGTCCTGGGTCTATCTGCCCAGCGCCCGAGACGTTCTCCCCTGGATGGGCATGGGGAACCCCACTGCGACCCTAATAGAGGATAAGCAGGAGATAATGAATGAATGAATATATATATATATATACCAGTACCAGTCAAAAGTTTGAACATCCTTGCTCCATTGACTATTTTCTCCACTTACCGTATAGATGATGTTTTTTTTTTTGGAATATGTATTTTTTAAAGGTGATCTTTGTGACAAAGGGAAAAGAAACTCTGCAGTCATTCATGATGCCGTTTTATCTGATGAAGGGTTGTGAGGTCAAGCAGCCTGTGCTGGGAGCCAACTACATTAAAGGCTCTGTGAATGCTGAGCCAGGAGGTAACACAGATTCCTAACATCACTGTCAGCCACTGTTCCTGATTAAACAGTAACCCAGTGACCCTAGTATATATTAAGTGGGAGATGATGAGATTTCATTTGCCCTTCATGCTTTTCTCACGTTGTTGGGTCCGGTAACAACCATGTGACCATCATGCTCTAACCAACTAACTATCACATAATATTAATGATTAAATACTTGTGCTATAAATCCTCATACCTGTTGATTAGTGGTATAAGTTTTTAAACTCTATACTCATAACTCATAACTCTGGAGCTCTGGTGTGTGGTTGCTGTGATCTTCCGTAGGTGGATGGGAAGGTTCTGCGACCTTCAAGCTGGTTTTCATCGCTGGAGGTGCCATTGAGTTTGGACAGTACATGCTGCAAGTGGCAGCTCAAGGTAAATATGGCTAACTTCCCAGATATTTAATCTCCCAAATCTTTATTTAAATGTGTAAATATATTCAGAAAATATGAAATTTCAGTTCTCTTCTTTTTTTTTTTTTTTTTTTTTTTTTTTTTTTTTTTTTTTTTTTTTTTTTTTTTTTTTCTCTTCTTTCTTCCAGCATCGCGAGGTCAGCCAGTGACTGCTAATTTTGGCTGTCCATACATGACCAATGGAGCATACACCTACCCGCCTCCCCCTCCAGCTAATGGCATGTATCCCACTGGACCTCCTCCTCCTGGCTACTCCTACCCTGCAACCACCGCTCCTGGTAACACACTCTCACTGTGTCAACACACACTCTTCAAATGTTTAATATTAAAGAAAATCAACAGATTTGACATAAAAATTATTGGCAGATTGCTAATATCACGGATCGGGGGTTGTTGCTTATAGTGTAGTGATCTGTGCAAGATGATAAAGTACTCCTGAGCCCATGCGCCTAGATAGATCGCAGTGTAATGATTTTCTTGCAATGTTTTGTTTTGCTTAAAGGTGAATATCATCCTAATACAATGGGGTTTGAGAGTGCTGCAGCGTACGTGCCCCCTCCTCCATACTCTGCCGCATTGGCCCAGGCCCCTGACTTTCCACGTACTCCTGCAGGTGAGTTATACCAATAACATGTATAGTCTGTCGCTTTTCTACAGAACACAGTGGTTTGACTGTTTAAAATTTATTCGGACAGAACTGGAGGCATAGTACAGACACACACACACACACAAAACAGTAATTAATTAAAGCCATTAGTCTAATTTATATTTCACCTTTGCAGCAGAGGCTAAAGCAGCGGAGGCAGCAGCCAGCGGAGAATCAACTTCTTACGCCCCAACTCGTGTTTACCTCCCAGATGTAAGTTAATCTACGTTATTAACTACAATAATAATAATAATAATACATTTTATTTTAAAGTGCCTTTTCAGAACACCCAAGGACGCTGCACAAAGCATACACATATTAAAAACATCTACATTTTACATTTAAAAATAATCATGTGCAAAAGAAAGTAGAATGAAATAAATTACAAAGTAAAATGATATCAATAATAAACAGTTAAAAGCTAATTTAAATAGATGAGTTTTCAGACCAGTCTTAAACAGAGAAAGGGAGGTGGTGTTTCGTAGTTCATGGGGTAGTGAGTTCCAGAGCTGCGGGGCAGAGCGCTGAAAGCTCTTCTCCCCATTGTGTTGAGGCGAGCAGGGGTACTGACAGTTGGAGGGAGGAGGCAGACCTTAGAGAGCGGGAGGGGTGAAGATGTTCAGGAGGTCAGTTGGGTATGGAGGGGCGAGATTGTGGATTGCTCTGAAAGTGTGTAGGAGAATTTTGTTGGTGATGCGTGAATTGACCGGTAGCCGGTGAAGCAGTTGTAGGACCGGAGTGATATGAACAGAGGACGAGGTCTGTGTGATTGCACAGGCGGCTGAGTTCTACGGAGGGATTTATTGGAGACGAATAAATCCCTCCGTACACCTACGAATATTGTCCGCTGTACGAATACCTCACCTGCAACATTACAAACGTGTGACTGTGATCTCTGCCCGTGATCGCTAAATAAATTAAATTAAGGAACTTTGTCCTGAAGGCGGCACTTTGTCCTGGAAGCGGCAAATAATAAATATTATTTGTAGATTATTATTTACCGGCCTGTTTCGTATTGGGGCGGCACGGTGGCTTAGTGGTTAGCACATTCGCCTCTCAGCACTAGGGATTCCCGGTTCGAATCCCCATCTGGATGGAGTTTCCATGTTCTCCCCGTGTCCACATGGGTTTCCTCCAGGTTCTCCAGTTTCCTCCCACAGTCCAAAAAACATGGATCAAGTCAATTGAATTCTCCAAATTGCACCATATAGAGTGTGTCTGTGTGAGTGAGTGTGTGCCCAGCGATAGATTGGCGCACTGTCCTGGGTCTATCCGCCCAGCGCCTGAAACCTTCTCCCCTGGATGGACATGGGGAACCCCCCCAACGACCCTAAGATAGGATAAAGCAAAAAATAATGAATGAACTTTGTCCTGGTGGATCAGGTACCTTCAGTTACTGATACGTGCCCTCGGTTCCACCTTCCTCAGAGCAGCGTCTGTAGATCCAATCCACTGTCGCACATGCATTTGGCTATAAAGTCAGTTTTACAGCATGCTGCATTGAACACTATTTAATGTTTTGCGTTTATATTTTTTTTCAGGACAAGCCCCCACCATACTCACCACCTGAAGACAAGAAAAATCAGTAAACTTCTCAGCATCTCAGCAATCAGTCCCTCAATAGCTTCAATAGCCCATAATACACACACACACACACACACTCACACTGACTGAACAGCAGCATTCAGACTATTTAAAAATGTTCTCTTGGGGCCGCATGCAGAATAAGTGCTCCTGTACTGGAATGCAGTACATTTACATTATTATAGCCGCACTGTGGAGGGATTAGGGAAGTTACAGTAACACAGACACAAAAAAGGAACATGCCAAAGATTCCCAACCTCATTATTTCCACATATTACACAATATGATTACTTAAACCTCATCTTCAAAAGTTTATAGGACTCAAGGGCTTGATGTGCAAGCAGCTTAAATCAGTTTAAGTAGTTTAAACACTCTAAATACTGAAATTAATTTTATGAAAACGACAGATAAATACTCGAGTTCAACACTATTAACCCCCTTTTAATTCCTCTCTCAGTACAGGGATAGGATGCCAGAACTATTATGTAAAATAGGAGCGAGAGACGGAAGGAGCTTTATGACTGTTAGCTTTTTAGCAGAGATCTTTAACAATGAAGTAACCGATAGTTTGCACTTATTAAAGAGGTTTGCACTTTTGAAGATGTGACTTATTTGTATCAACGATAAATTTATGTAAAGTCAGATCAGGAATTTATTGGCACCCTGTCATCTGCGTGGTAATATGTTTGGGTGGAGGATGCACCTCAGCCATGCAGTGACACTGACATGGTGGTGGTGTGTGGGTGTGTGTTGCACTGGTAGGAGTGGATCAGACACAGCAGTGCTGCTGAAGTCTTTTAACATACCTCGGTGTCACCGGCCGCACTGAGAATAATCCGATAATTAAACATGCCCAGCGTCCAGTAGGAAGCATCCTGTAGGCTGCACCTGTAAATGTTGATGAAGGAGTAGAGGATGACCAACACCATCTATAGGTACTGTCTCAGGTTTTACATCCATAATGTGGAACAGGGATGTATTGTAGCCTGTTCTAATAGAGTGCGCAGTAAGTTGGCATGGTGCGTTTAAAGGAGTAGCGCACCACTCCATTAGTGTAATGGCAGTTCTTAAAAACCACCCACCATCCCTGTAATACCTGCTTTGTTCTGGTCCTGTGTCTTGTGTGAGTCCAGAACCTTGGAGAACAAGGTGGCTAACAATGTATGGACTAGTGAAGATACAGGGAGGTGTGTCCAGTATAGTGGCCTGTGCTTGTATAACCAGCATCCATGGTACTAGGGAGGTCCCCTAATTCTGCATTCCACAGATGTAGCCCTATCCCAAAGGTTTAATTACCACTGAGATGCGGGTGCCAGTAATGGACCACTGAAGTTGTGTTGATACGTACTAGTCAGCATCCTGTTCGTATGTAGCATGCCGAGTCGTATTTTGATTTTTAATCAAAAAAATACGACTAATTTTCCAAAAATAAACACCTCTGTCATGTTTTGCAGTAAGTATTTTCAGAACATTATGTCTTTATATGTGGATCCTTGGAATTATAAGGTGGTTTAAGGGACATAAGACATTTAAGACAGTGAGCTACTTGCGTATGGGGGTCTTATCACTTTTGTGGTTTGACTTCATTAAGGATGATCACAAAATGTTATTAAGAATAATTGAGCTGTACAACAACAAAGCTACATGTAGCAATACACGCATATAATTCTGAGGATCCAGTTTGGTACAGGAGAAAAATGTCCACGTGAGAAGATTAATTGGGTTCTGAACATAATTATTCCCCACAGAACATGATGGAGGTGATTTATTAAAAACAAAAAAAAAAAAAAAAAAAATTTGGCATGAAAATTCTGCTTACACTCAAAATGTCCTCTATGGACATAATGAGGACTACGGAACGATGCACGACCCCAGAGATCCAGGATTTGACTGTAGATAGTCGAGAGCAGAATTTGAAGAATACTATGATAAATGTTTGTTGTGTGATGAAGGGATTTGCTTTTTTCCGCTCGATGTGTGTTGAATTTTTAGTTTGGTTTATTAGAGACGTTTGTATAGTGCACAGTATTCAGTCTCGTGAAGCTCGCCAGTGTCGTTTGAAGTGATCTGCACTTTACCCCGTCATGCTGACGTACACATTCCCAATTCCCATTCCGCTGCCTGTACCTGCATTTCATTCCATCATTTCATTTGTTAATGGATGTGTAACCGTGCATGGTCTGTGGTGTCGAGCTTATAAATGGATTTGATTTATTCCAATTAAACTTACACCAATTGAAAGATCTTTTTTTTTTTATTAAATAATTCATTCATACAGACATTAAAACATATTTTTGTTTCTAGAAATGTGCCATGTAGGAGGGTTGTTCAAAAAGTAATGCCCCATTTTCCCAGGGTTGGGTTTAGGACACGGGGTCAGCATCCCTGAAGCAATAATGGAATAAAGGCCCGCACTGCTCAAAGGCCCACACCGATTGAAAGATCTTTTTTATTAAAGAATTCATTCATACAGACATTAAAACATAATTTTTGTGTCTAGAAAAGTGCAATGTAGGAGGTTTTTTCAAAAAGTAATGCCCCATTTTCCCAGGGTTAGGTTTAGGACACGGGGTCAGCATCCCTGAAGCAATAATGGAGTAAAGGCCCGCACTGCTCAAAGGCCCACACCGATTTTCAACCCTTAACCTTCTGATTGATAGGCCCACATTTAAAATCCCAAAATAGTAAGTATTGGAAACATTCATATGGTCAGCAAACTTTCAGCAGTTAAGATAAATACATTTCAAGAACAAAATGGGGCATTAGATTTGGAACAGCCCTCATATAATCAGTTACATACATGTAGGCAATCCTTTAACACTTTTTTTTTTTTACTCACATCAGTAACAGAGTCAGTAAATAGATGGGGTTTTGTGCTTTTTGTGCACCCTGTGCCTGATTTCTCCAAGAAACTGTAATGTTTAAAGTTTAGAAAAAAAAAAAAAAAAAAAGTCTTAAATGCAAACCCCTCATTAGAACTAATACACAGAGCTCTTATATCACACCGCAGCCGTGTGCATCCCATTCCCTTCACAGAAGGACGGTAATCAGATGAACATGGTGCAGGGCCACATGTGCTTATTATCACAAACAAATGCACCTGAAAGATTTTTCATACAGCATTTTCTAAAAAGCCTGATCTTTAATACAGTCAAAGTACAGACGACGGGTAAATAAAACTTATCGTATAAAGAAATAAATAATAAAACGGTTTTAAATATCTACAAAAAATAAAACCGTGCTATTAATGACTTATTGTTGGGATGATGTTTTATAGCCACTGTTCAAAAAAAAAAAAAAAAATATATATATATATATATTAATTTAAGGCTGTTGGAGTGTACAATGGGGTGGAAAGGTAAAGAAGAGAGTGCTGAGTAGTCTGGACAGTCTTGAGACCTGTGAGGTGGTTTTGACCAGAAGGCAGGGGACAGAGAGTGCTAAACGTAGCTGAGATGAAGATGCTGGGATTCTCAATGGCCGTGATGTAGTTGGAAAACATTGGGAATGAGTTTATTACGGGGACGGGACAGGTAGGACTGAGATTGAGGTGGTTCGGACCTGACTCAGCTGGGATGAGGTTTATATCGGCAGACGGATGCTGATGCTGGAGCCACCAGGCAGGAGGAATAGAGGATGGGATGGATGCAGGGAAATCAGGTGGATGGGGTGATGGAGAAGGACTCTAAGGGGTACAGGCGATAAAGGCTTAAAAGTTTAGATGAAGATCTGATGAAGCTCAGATGAAAGGGAGTGTCAAGTTATTCTGATTATTCTCATTAATATTAGTTTTAATCTCGTATTCTGTAAGCAGTGAACCAATTGCCTTTTTAAGTAAGCGTGTGTGTAATGACCACACAACCTTTTCTGCCTTGTTCCCCCATTACATTACCATGTCATTAGTATTATTATGATAATACTATGAGCCATCAGGGGGCAGCACTAAGAAGTTTATTCAGCGGCATGTTTGCCCCATAGGATTACAAGAATTTGCTGATTGCTGATTGTGTTCTAACTCTTGTTTTTGTTTCTGGAACCCTTGAAGTAAGGGGGAAAGGTGGAATAGGGTCGCTGTTTAAAAAAATACATAAGATTTTTAACACCACCACAGTGGTGTCCAGCATTCACACTGATGCTCCTCTCAACACCCCCCCCCCCACACACACACACACCAAAGATGGTCCTTAGGATGTATGCAGCTCCAACCGTGTTCTGTACACCCGCCTGCCGGCAGTAAGATGTAAGATTAAAGTAACAATCCTGCACTCTGCTTCCTCCACTAATTCCACTAATGGCCAGTAGGGGCTGCTGTATCATCTCACGCAAGTCCTCGATCCATCTTGGTTGTGCCTTAAAGTGCATGGCTACAGAGCTGCTGTAGTCTCCATGAGGGTTCCATTAAACAGGTTCTCGTTAGTGCTCGTTCTTAAAAACAATTATTTTTGAAGTAATTAAAAAGATTAATAGTTGAATATGATTTTATTTTATTTTTTTTAATCTGTACTGTGTAAGGGGAATCGTTGCTGAAGTTCAGGCCGGTTCTCCGCAGCAGGATTCCTTTGTAGTTTACAGTGACGTGAGGGTGACGCTGACCCCCTCCCCGATCCAGCAGGCAGGGTAGAGCTCGTGGAGAAAGACGTTGTGAAAGGTGTGCAGCCTCACCTGGTTCTCGCCATAGAACTCCAGCGTGCCCTCCTCATAGTTCAGCAGGATGCCGATGCGCAGCGGCTGATTGTGTGCCCGCGGCGATGCCGCCAAACACTCGCTTTTCCCGCCATGCCACGCCGTGAACTGGCGCCCGTTCAGCTGCAGGCTCCACGACAGTTCGTTCATGCCCAGCATGCACACCTTGCCTTTCTCCTTGCGTGGGATTCCCGGATAGGTCACGCCCACATACGCCCACGCCTTGGACACCTCTAGCTCCCAGTAGTGGCAACCGTTCAGGAACTTCTCACAGCACAGCACCTGCCAGGTGTGGTCGAAGCGCGCCTCATGGACCGGGACCGTGTGGGGCCCCGAAGTAAGGTGCTCCGCCCGCCGGTTGTCTTGAGAAATCATAAGATGGGCGTTGGCTGTGCAAGGATCGAAGGTTAAAGAACGAAGGTCTGTGAAGAGACAATTCGCTCTCAGTTAAAAATATACAGTGATTATGACAGGGCGACATGGTGGCTTAGCGGTTGGCACGTTTGCCTCTCGGCGCTAGGGGTTCCCGGTTCGAATCCCCATCTGGGCGGAGTTTCCATGTTCTTTCCGTGTCCGCGTGGGTTTCCTCCAGGTTCTCCGGTTTCCTCCCACAGTCCAAAATAATGTATCAAGTCAATTGAATTCTACAAATTGCCCCATATAGAGTGTGTCTGTGTGAGTGAGTGTGTGTCCAGTGATAGATTGGCGCCCTGTCCTGGGTGTATCTGCCCAGCGCCTGAAATGTTCTCCCCTAAATGGGCATGGGGAACCCCCACCCCACCCCCCGCGACCCTAATATAGGATAAAGTGGAAGATAATGGATGGATGGATTATGACATCATACTTGTGGAACTTTACTCAGAGTGCTGTATACGGGCGATAACATGACGAGGTGGGGTTCCCCATGCCCATCCAGGGGAGAACGTCTCGGGCGCTGGGCAGATACACCCAGGACAGGGCGCCAATCCATCGCTGGGCACACACACAAACAGACACACTCTATATGGGGCAATATGGAGAATTCAATTGACTTGATCCATGTTTTTGGAATGTGGGAGGAAACCGGAGAACCCGGAGGAAACCCACGGGGAGAACATGGAAACTTCACCCAGATGGGGATTCGAACCGGGAATCCCTAGTGCTGGGAGGAGAACATGCTAAACCACTCAGCCACCATGCGGCCCTGATTATGAACATATGGGGATAAATTTATTTACTTACACTGATAAAGACCCTCATTTTCTGCTGGGCAACATGCCATGGCAGGACTGGGCACCACCGCAAGAGTTGGCCGTTTGTCTTGAGGGGAAGCTTTGAATAAATGAGCACGTAGGTCAGAAACTCAGAACATTACAGATTTAAATAAAAATCATGGTTAAGCTTTAAATAATTTATTACCCAAAAGCAGATTAAAGACTTAATACAGGTTTTAATGTCTGGACAGAATTAATGGATTTAATATTCATCCATCATCTTCTGCTTTTTTCTGTACTAGGGTCACAGGGGGGGGGGGGTTTTCCCCATGCCCATCCAGGGGAGAACATCTCACACACACACTCCAAATAGGGAAATTTGGAGAATTCAATTGACTTGATCCATGTTTTTCGAATGTGGGGAGAAACCGGAGAACCCGGAGGAAACCCACGCAGACACGGGGAGAACATGGAAACTCCACCCAGATTGGGATTTGAACCGAACCGGGAATCCCCAGCGCTGAGAGGAGAACATGCCAAACACTAAGACACCGTGTTGCTCCATAGTAGCTTAACTACTAAACTTATTTAAAGAGAGCTTTTTACAATAGAGCAATGTCTTAATAGTGCATTGACCCAAACAACAAGCTGAAACCAAATGGTCTTAGCAGTGTGAGGAGTTTCAATCTTAATAATAATATAATGTAATATAAATATAATAATAATAATTCTTCCCATAGTCCAAAAAGATGGATTTAAGGTAAGTTGGCAGCTCTAAATTGCCCCTATATACTGTGCGTTTCTATGTGAGTGAGTGTGTGTGCAGTGATAGATTGGCACCCTGTCCTGGGTCTGTCTGCCCAGCGCCCGATACATTCTCCCCTGGATGGACATGGGGAACCCCCTGGAACCCTTGTATAAGATTAGGTAGAAGATAATGGATGGATGCATGCTGTCTGCAGTAACATCCTGTCAGGACTACAAAGCCACAAGTCCAATAGAAGTCAAGGTTGTGTCCATTAGAATCGAGTGTTTGGTGTCAGAGGAAGGTGATCTGAATGACATCATTCATTAAAATCCCTTCAATCCTCTAAAGTGGTTGTGAGGTTGCATTCTACCTTCTTTGTTGTGGATGACCGCTGCATATACAGCTTTATCCAGGTCATCACACACCAGCTTCGTGATGCGCGACAGCACGTCCGTGACGGGAGCCAGTTTGTCTTGAACGTTCACGCTGACATCGACTGGAACCGTACCCATCTGAGGAACTTTCACCAGCCTGGAGTCCTGTACACACGCCCAATCAACAATTCGGTTAATACACTGTAACTACAAAACATTTTTATCCAAGCTGCTGTGAGTGTACGTAAACGTTGCCAGTGTGGGCCCTTAAGTAAGGGCCTCCTCCAGAGATGTGGTTTGCTAGCAGACCCTTAGTTTTTGTGATTTGCTTTGGAAATCACCTGGATGAACTGGAAGTCTGGAAGATTGCAGAGGCTGCTGATCTGCTCCTCGAGCTCCGTCAGCTGCTGGACCTTCTCCCGCAGGTCCTCGAGCCGAGCTTCAGCCTGAGACACGATGCTGGCCTGCTGCTGCTCCATGAAGCTCCGCGTCACTTCCTGTTTCTCCATCAGCACTTTCAGCAGCTGCGAGAACTTGGCGTTCACCCACTGAGACGTCTGCTGCAGCACCACCTGGAACAATCGTAAGAGAAGCATAATCCCATATATAGCATAAGTTTAATTCACATGATGCCTTTACAGCACAAAACAGACCTGTGAAGTTGTGTCGTCATTTTAGAATGATTATTTAGTTAAAGAATTTATCCATCTATCCATTATCTTCCACTTTATCCTATATTAGGATCGTGGGGGGGGGGAGGGGGTTTCCCCATGCCCGTCCAGAGGAGAATGTTTCGGGCGCTGGGAAGATACACCCAGGACAGGGCGCCAATCTATCGCTGGGCACAAACTCACTCACACAGACACACTCTATATTGGGCAATTCTGGAGAATTCAGTTGACTTGATCCATGTTTTTGGACAGTGGGAGGAAACCAGAGAACCCGGAGGAAACCCACTCGGACACAGGAGAACATGGAAACTTCACCCAGATGGGGATTCGAACCGGGAATCCCTAGTGCTGACAGGAGAACATGCTAACCACTAAGCCACCGTGCCGCCCTTAAAGAATTTGAATTATTTAAAAAAAGGGATAATCAGGGGTGGAGTTTCCATGTTCTCCCCGTGTCCGTGTGGGTTTCCTCCGGGTTCTCCGGTTTCCTCCCACAGTCCAAAAACATGAATCAAGGTCAATTGAATTCTCCAAATTGCCCCATATAGAGTGTGTCTGTGTGTGTGCCCAGCGATAGATTGGCACCCTGTCCTGGGTGTATCTGCCCAGCGCCCGAAACGTTCTTCCCTGGATGGGCATGGGGAACCCCCCCCCCCCGCGACCCTAATAGAGGATAAAGCGGGATATGATGGATGGATAATCAGGATTCTTTAATAAACACTATTGAAATTTAGTTCAGTTGGTATTAATTTCGAGGTTCTCTGTAAAAGCCCTCACTGTCCTGAGGAGAATTGTTTCTTGGGTTGATAACTTGCCTTAGTTTCGGAGATGTTCTCAGTCAGGTCCTGGATATTCTGCTCTCGTTCCTGTTTGTGCTTTCTGATGTCCATGGACTTCTTCATCAATCCCTCCTGTCAATCAAAACAAAACTGTTTAACATCCAGAAGCTGTACAAAGGCTGTGACTCAGCTTATTGCTTATTTCACCTCTTATCATTATTTAATCTGCTTAATCCTATATTATGGTCGTGGGGGGCAATTTAGAGCTGCCAATCCACTTAAATCCATGTATTTGGACTGTGGGAGGAAACCGGAGAACCCAGACGAAACCCATTAGGAGCTCAGGGAGAACATGAAAACTCCACTCCATGGAAACAGAGGAGAACGTCCTCTGAATGTCCATCCATCCATCCATCCATTCTCTTCCGCTTTATCCTATTTAAAAGTCTTAGGGGGGGTTCCCCATGCCCATCCAGGGGAGAACGTTTCGGGCCCTTGGCAGTTACACCCAGGATAGGGAGACTGGATCTATTGCTGGGCACACACTCACACAAACACACTCTATATGGGGCAATTTGTAGAACTCAATTGACTTGATCCATGTTTTTGGACTGTGGGAGGAAACCGGAGAACCCGGAGGAAACCCATGTGGACAAATGTGGGGGGAACATGGAAACTCCATCCAGATGGGGATTCGAACCGGGAATCCCTAGTGCTGAGAGGCGAACTTGCCAACCACTTAGCCACCGTGCCGCAAAATAATTTAATATTTTGTGGTAATATTTATATAAAATAATATAATATACAAAATGTAATTTTCAACAAAAATTCGCACCTCTTTGCTTTTCCGTTCTTCCTCCACCAATACCATGTTGTGCTCTTTGCACTCCTTCACAGAGCAAACTTTGCACACGCACATGCCGTCAGTCCTGCAGTAGAAGATCAGCGGCTGTAGATGTTTAGGGCAGAGCTGCTCGCCGTCGTCGTGACCCGCGTCGGCGCCATAAGTTACACTGACGTCTCGTATTGCTAAACTGTTAGCAACAGCCTCCGTCAAAACCGACAGGGACACGTTCCGATTGAGAGGGGGCCGATCGACAAAGGGTTGATTACAAACCGGGCAGTTAAACGCAGCCTCCGGAGGTCCATCCTTCTCTTTCTGATCCCAGTACATGGAGATGCAATTCTTACAGAAGGTGTGGCCACATGGTATAGTAACTGGGAATTTGAAGTGCTCCAAGCAGATGCTACAAGTCACACTCTGGTCGTCCATCTGAGAATCGGCCATCCTGTCAATCAAAGTTTGTCAAAATCCACAGAATAGGAACATTCATCTGAACTCAATATCAATGACACATGACAACAGTGTTAGTGGATCATATGACAACTTATTAGAGTATATATAGGAGGGTTGTTACCCAAAACATTTGTCTTAAATGTTTCTGAGTATTGAGTTCTCTCCACTTATCCTATAGATGGACTTTGTAGTTTTACAATTACAAACTGTAGTCCATCTGTGTTCTGTTGGTTCTCTGTTCTCTGTTGGTCAGGAGCATCACAGAACAGGTATCATTTGGGTGGTGGATTGTTTATTGTCAGTTCTGCAGTGACACTGATGTGGTGGTAGTGGTGGTGGGGGGGGGTTTCTGTAGTTTCATTTCTTCTCCTCAGTGACAATGCTGGGATAGGACTAATACCCCCACCCAATAACCCCTGCTCTGTGGTGGTACTATTGGGGTTCTGACCAGTAGAGAACAGAGTACACAGTATGTACTGTACAACACATACAGATGGACAGTAAGTGGAACTGAGAACACGGACAATAATCGGCGCTTGTCCAAACTTTATGTATATGTACAAAATGACATACTGTACATGTCTTTAAATATGTTCTAAGGGAGAACATCCGCATGGGAATTGAGCCAAGAACCTTCAGGTAACTATCAAATGATTGCTGGGCACACTCAAACACACACACACACACACACACTCTATGTGGGGCAATTAAGAGCATTTAATTTACCTTGAATCCATGTTTTTAGACAGTGGGAAACCGGAGAACCTGGGGAAATCCCACACGGACACGGGGAGAACATGCAAACGAGCCCCAGTATATATATATATATATATATATATATATATATATATATAGGGTGCCACGGTGGCTTAGTGGTTAGCATGTTCTCCTCTCAGCCCTAGGGATTCCCGGTTCGAATCCCAATCTGGGTGGAGTTTCCATGTTCTCCCCGTGTCCGCGTGGGTTTCCTCTGGGTTCTCCGGTTTCCTCCCACAGTCCAAAAACATGGATCAAGTCAATTGAGTTCTCTAAATTGCCCCATATAGAGTGTGTCTGTGTGTGTGTCTGTGTGTGTCTGTGTGTGTGTGTGTGTGTGCCCAGTGATCGGTTGGTGTCCTGTCCTGGGTGTATCTGCCAGCGCCCTAAACGTTCTTCCCTGGATGGGCATGGGAACCCCCCTAATATACCCGACCCTAATACAGGATAAAGCAGAAGATAATGGATGAAGGAATATATTTATATATAGTTAATAAAATAACAATAATATTGACGTCATCTGCATCGCATATCAGTGTACGAAACACTGTGAGCAGCCAGCCATCGACCAACGGACAGCCAGAAACTCTTTTCTCGTTGCTTAACGACACGTCGGTAATGTGGGGCAATTTAGAGCATTTAATTTACCTTGAATCCATGTTTTTGGACAGTGGCAGGAACCTGGACAGAACCTGGAGAAAGCCCACGCGGACACGGGGAGAACATGCAACATTATATATATATATATATATATATATATATATATATATATATATATATATATATATATATATATATATAGTTCAAAAATAATAATATTGACGTCATCTGCCTCGCATATCAGTGTACGAAACACTGTGAGCAGCCAGACATCGACCAACGGACAGCCAGAAACTCTTTTCTCGTTGCTTAACGACGCGTCGGCAACACAAACATCATTCCTTGTCCTCATTTTATAGAAATAAAAGACATTTTGCAGGACATTTTGCTCACCCCTACTTGACGATCCCTTGATGTTCGGATCCTCTAGTTTCGTTATTTGCTCGGCGCAAACGTCTCAGCTTCGTCACAAACGTGTGACGTGCCACACACGAAACCATGACGTGTTTGCGCAGACGTCACCGCTGCCCTGCGCTCCACCAGCATGGCGTTGCAGAGGACGGCGGCGCGGCTGCTGACGGGTTTAGGGGTCAAAACTAACGCGAGGCATTTTAAAACCGCAGGTCGGTGTTTGCTTTGATCATTCCTGTTTTAGTTGTGTTTACAGACCGGACGTTGTGTAACGTCGTTGAGCTGCACCGTGTTTATCGAGCCTCCGTGCTGTTACTGTGATGGATACTAGCGTACTGTGTAGTATGCGACACGCCAGGAAGCGTACTATTTAAGTGTACTAGATAGTACATTCATATAAGAGTAGTTCGCATAACGAACTTATTGTTTTGATATACACCAAATGTGTCCGCGTGAGTTTCCTCCGGGTTCTCCGGTTTCCTCCCACAGCCCAAAAACATGGATCAAGGTCACTTGAGTTCTCCAAATTGCCCCATGTAGAGTGTGTGTGTGTGTGTGTGTGTGTAAGAGACTGAGTGTTTGCCCAGGGTGTGTGTGTGTGTGTGTGTGTGTGTGTGTGTGTGTGTGTGTGTGTGTGTGTGACTGATTTATGCCCAGGATACTGTCCTGGGTGTATCTGCCCAGACAGCGCCCGAAACGTTCTCCCCAGGATGGGCATATATTATTTATATATATATATATATATATATATATATATATATATATATAGGGCGGCACGGTGGCTTAGTGTTCGCCTCTCAGCGCTAGGGATTCCCGGTTCGAATCCCCATCTGGGCGGAGTTTCCATGTTCTCCCCGTGTCTGCGTGGGTTTCCTCCGGGTTCTCCGGTTTCCTCCCACAGTCCAAAAACATGGATCAAGTTAATTGAGTTCTCCAAAATTGCCCCATGTAGAGTGTGTTTGTGTGAGTGAGTGTGTGCCCAGCGATGGATTGGCGCCCTATCCTGGGGCTATCTGCCCAGCGCCCGAGACGCTCTCCCCTGGATGGGCATGGGGAACCCCACCGCGACCCTAATAGAGGATAAACTGGGAGATAATGAATGAATGAATGAATGAATATATATGTATATATATATATAAAGTATTAACATTGTTAACTTAAAAAAATAAATATAAGTATGTCCACAGAAATCGTTGCCAATTTTACTAAAATTCATTCATTCATTATCTTCTACTTTATTCTATATTAGGGTTGCAGAGGGGTTCCCCATGCCCATCCAGGGGAGAACGTTTTGGGCACTGGGCAGATCCATGTTTTTGGACAGTGGGAGGAAACCGGAGAACCCGGAGGAAACCCACGTAGACACGGGGAGAACATGGAAACTCCACCCAGATGGGGATTCGAACCAAGAATCCCTAGTGCTGAGAGGAGAACGTGCTAACCACTAAGCCACCGTGCCGCCCTGTATTTAATATGAACATAAAATATAATATACATGCATATGCATTAAAAAAAATAAAAATTATTACTATAAGAGCAAATTAAACACAAGTGTGCTGCAAGTGGAACTTGTGAGTCTGTAGTTCTGGCTACATATGCATATATTTTTTTGTTGAGGTGTTCTTACGGTTAATTAATTGTGATGTCTTCAATCGTGATTAATTGCAAAAATGATTAATTGTCTCATCCCTAGTGTGCAAATGTGGACGTGGTCTACATTTCATTAACCTCCATATAGATGCAGTTTGTAGTCTGTTTCTCTGCATACTGTTATGTCCATGTTCTTTAATCCATTTTGTGAAATTAAATCTGAAGCATTTTGGTGGTAGCATCATGCAATAGAGTTTTTTTTCTACATGGATAGGAAATCTTCTGAGGATTAAAGGCAAATTAAACTTTAGGGCAATTCATGATGAATGTTATATTAATCTGTGCAGCTTTGGTCTATCTTGTAGGTACATTATGTCGCCGGGCAGCACCACTCGGTCCAATGCCCAATGAAAACGTAGACTTGGAGAACCTCGACTCTTTGGAAAAGTATCGCAGCTATATACGCTACCTCAGAAGCGCTACGGAGGCAAATAATAAAGAAGTGTGGTGGAAGACCTACAGAAAACATACCGAAGGACCTCCCACAGGTGAGCTTGTAGTTATGTATAATTAATTATTCATTCATTATCTTCTGCTTTATCCTATATATTAGGGTCGCGGTGGGGCTCCCCATGCCCATCCCGGGGAGAACGTTTCGAGCGCTGGGCAGATACACCCAGGACAGGGCACACACTCACTCACACAGACACGCATGCATACACACTCTTTATGGGGCAATTTAAAGAACTCAGTTGACCTTGATCCATGTTTTTGGACTGTGGGAGGAAACCGGAGAACCCGGAGGAAACCCACGCAGACACGGGAAGAATATGGAAACTCCACCCAGATGGGGATCTGAACCGGGAATCTCTAGTGCTGAGAGGCGAAGGTGCTAACCACTAAGCCACCGTGCCTATGTATAATTAGTTAATTTTATATGTACACTATTAACTTTGCTATTGTCTTTCTTTTGGACAGACTTTAAACCGGTAAATATCGGGTTGCCACATTTTCGTCCCTCCAGGATGATAGAAGCCAGAGAACGAAGGCAGGTGATGAAAAAAAACAGAAAGGACCCTGTGCTGGAGCGTGACACTCGACTGCGCACGTGTAAGTCCTGTTTCATATATATTTTCTTTGTTTGATCAGGTACTTTTCTGTTTTACAATACTGTGCATGTGTCCTCCAGCGTGTATGTGTAGAAGGTAAATGGTGAAAGGTTACCAAAAGAATCTTATTATATCGCTTTTTGCCTTTAGGTGGCGCCACAGCACTTCATTTTGCCCTGTCCTTACCATAACCCCCATTAAGTGTCTCTTGCTTCTGCATCCTGCCCTTTGACTTTATCCTCAGAATGCTGCCAGTATATATTTCATCTCATTTTGGTTTCATTTCCACCTCAGTCTCCCCTCTCTGAATTTGTCCCCAGAACGTCAGCCCGGTCTGTACTTTCCCTTTAATAAATTCATTCCATGTTTTTTTTTATTATCATCATTATTATAGTTTCTCTTATCTCTGGCACTTACAGCTTGATTTCCTGCCTTTCGATCAAAGTCATTCATGGTTTCTAAACTTTTCAGACCAAGCAGCACCCATTATCCCCCCAAATCTGTGAAGTTTCCCCATTGTGGGACTAATGAAGGTCTATCTTATCTTATCTTATGTTTTTTATCACAAAACAACATAGGAAACATCAATTTAGTGTATATGAAAGCGTTGAGGTGCGAGAGTTTATCTAACAATCAGATATCGCCATCTAATGGACAAATTACAGAAGGCAGTTTATAAATTACAGGAAATATGATGTATTATTATGTATTATATACATTATGTATCGGCGGCACGGTGGCTTAGTGGTTTAGCATGTTCTCCTCTCAGCACTAGGGATTCCCGGTTTGAATCCCCATCTGAGTGGAGTTTCCATGTTCTCCCCGTGTCTGCGTGGGTTTCCTCCGGGTTCTCCGGTTTCCTCCCACAGTCCAAAAAACATGGAACAAGTCAATTGAGTTCTCCAAATTGCCCCATATATAGAGTGTGTATGCGTGCGTGTCTGTTTGTGTGAGTGTGTGCCCAGCGATAGATTGGCGCCCTGTCCTGGGTGTATCTGCCCAGTGCCCGAAACGTTCTCCCCTTGATGGGCATGGGAACCCCCCCCACGACCCTAATAGAGGATAAAGCGGAAGATAATGGATGAATGAATGAACATTATCTGGCGTACCACATTGTGCGTACCACCAGTCACATCACAGTTTAAAAACCAATGCTCTAAGACGTAACACGTTGCAGGTCTCACTACTGTCCATCCTGCTTGCACAGGATTCTTCTTCACCTCTCTGCCGCATTCACAATATCAAAATATATTATAAATTATTTTTTTATTGTCACCCCTGTTTGAACGATTGTCTGCCTTTTATCTCCAGTTCGTATTTCTTTGAGCGAAGTCAAGGCTGAGTGGGAGAAAACAAGCGGGCCACATCATGTCCGCCGACTGGCGGAGCACTACGGGATCTTCAAAGACCTTTTTCCCATGGCTTACTTTGTACCAAATGTCATGATGAAGGTAGCATACGGAGAAGATCCCCATCCATGCATGGTGCACTATGGAAATCACTTAACACCTACTCAGGTCAGTCCTATATGTTCATAACTCCCCTTATATTGTAACTCACTGTACCGAATCACTCAGGACTCGTTCTACGTTCCAGGCGTCGAAGGCACCTCATGTCAGCTTTGAGGCTGAAGCAGATTCTCTGTGGACCTTGCTTTTAACCAGCCCAGGTACACCGAGAAATCCAGTATAATACCCTGTAATGATGAAAGAACCCTTAACACAAAACTTAAAAGGGATTTTAAAATGTGCAAGTATTAACAATCATTAGCACTCCAATCCTAAATATCCTGTCCAAACTACATCCATCCATCCATCCATCCATCCATTAGCTTCCACTTTATTCTCTATTAGGGTCGTGGGGGGGGGGTTCCCATGCCCATCCAGGGGAGAACGTTTCTGGCGCTGGGCGGATACACCCAGGACAGGGCGCCATTCTATTGCTGGGCACACACTCACTCACACAGACACACTCTATATGGGGCAATTTGGAGAACTCAATTGACTCGATCCATGTTTTTTGGACTGTGGGAGGAAACCGGAGAACCCGGAGGAAACCCACGTGGACACGGGGAGAACATGGAAACTCCACCCAGATGGGGATTCGAACTGGGAATCCCTAGAGCTGAGAGGAGAACATGCCAACCACTAAGCCACCGTGCCGCCCCTGTCCAAACTGCAGTGTGTTTTTAACTTGTAAAAAACATAGACTTGGACATGGTTGATTTGTTTGGACATAAGTGATTTATAAGCCAACTTTATTTGTCTTTGGGTTGATTGCAGGTGAGTCGGTCATTTCTTTAGTGTGACTTTAGTGTAACCAATGTGTTACACTGTCCAGCTAAAGGATGGTGACAATTTCCATAGATAGATGGACTGAGAGATGAAGCTCCTGCTGTCACAGTGATCATAGACGTTAAAACTTTATCTCTTTCAGATGAGCATCTGCAGGACAGTCAACAGGAATACCTTCATTGGCTCGTGTAAGTAGTGAAAACTTTTGAAAACTTTCCCATGTCTCTAAAATCGATTCCTAAAACAGAGCACGTGTTCTGTCCCTGTAGTGGGAATATCCGTGGGAAGTCCATGCATGCAGGACAGGAGGTCTGCCAATACCTCGCCCCATTTCCTAGCAAAGGAACTGGCTTTCATAGATATGTCTTTATCCTGTTTAAGCAAGATGGCCTGGTTGATTACAGCAGTGAGCAAAGACCCTCTCCCTGGTGAGTTTAATAACAGTACATGCGTCATTATTTCCATTTCCATTCAGACTAATGCGTCATGTGTCTGAGTTATGGCGCTTTTACATATCAAGACAAAGTGTGTATCAGCAGCATGCAGACTTCTGATATCATTAATGCAATAACAGTTTGGGAAATTACTTATGCTTGTAATTATTCATTCATTCATTCATTCATTATCTTCTGCTTTATCCTATATTAGGATCGCAGGGGGGGGGGTTCTCCATGCCCATCCAGGGGAGAAAGTTTCGGGCGCTGGGCAGATACACCCAGGACAGGGTGCCAATCAATCGCTGGACACACACTCACTCACACACACACACACACACACACACACTCTATATGGGGCAATTTGGAGAACTCAAATGACTTTATCCATGTTTTTGGACTGTGCGAGAAAATTGGAGAACCCGGAGGAAACTCACGCGGACACGGGGAGAACATGGAAACTCCACCCAGATGGGGATTCGAACCGGGAATCCCTAGTGCTGAGAGGAGAACATGCTAAACACTAAGCCACTGTGCCGCCCGCTTGTAATCATATTCATATAATATACATTTGTTCATTCATATATTCATTCATATATATATACACATAATATATCCATTATATTTCACATATTTTTCATCTATATACTGTATTTACTTTATCTCATTTTCTCCTTTAAAATTACTTTAAAAGAACAGGGTAGTCGGAGTCTGCGACCCATTATTTCGTTCTTGTCCCATGTACCACATGTGATATGTCCTATATATTAGGGTCGTGGTGGGGTTCCCCATGCCCATCCAGGGGAGAACGTTTCGGGCGCTGGGCAGACACACCCAGGACAAGGCGCCAATCTATCGCTGGGTACACACACTCAGACACACTTTATATGGGGCAATTTGGAGAACTCAATTGACTTGATCCATGTTTTTGGACTGTGGAAGAAAACTGGAGAACCCGGAGGAAACCCACGCGGACACGGGAGAACATGGAAACTCCACCCAGATGGGGATTCGAACCGGGAATCCCTACGCTGAGAGGCGAACGTGCTGACCACTAAGCCACCGTGCCGCCCATGATTCTAATTAATAGTTAATAAAATACTTGTGCTTGTAATTAATAGACTCAAACTTGATGGAACTTAAGAAGAAAGTCCTCCACTGAGTCTTGGTCCTGCCATGGTTTCTGCCTTAAAATATCAACATAACAGGAAGTTTTTTTTTCTTGCCACTGTCTACTCGGCTTGCTCTTTGGGGGTTTAAAGGCTTTTAACTCTGTAAAGCCGCTTTGTGACAATGTGCTATTGTAAAAAAAGGCTCTATAAATAAATTACTTGAACTTGAACTTCCTAAGGGCAGCACGGTGGCTTAGTGGTCAGCACGTTCGCCTCTCAGCGCTAGGGATTCCCAGTTCGAATCCCCATCTGGGTTTCGAGTTTCCATGTTCTCCCCGTGTCTGCGTTTAAAAAGCGCTCTATAAATAAATTACTTGAAATTGAACTTGTTACATTAATCTGCATGACATGCATCCAACCTCGATCGTGACGTTACTTTGCAGGGTTTTATCTTCGTGTGTACGTTTGCACAGCTGAGGTTGACTGCTTTTGTGTGTCTATACATTTATACAGTTATAGTCTGAAGCAGCGGAGCTTCACAACATTGCAATTCTATAAGAAATATGAGGACATCATAACACCAGCTGGACTGGCTTTCTTCCAGAGCCAGTGGGATGAATCTGTTACTGGGACGTTCCACACACTTCTCAGTAAGTCAAAAACACACACACATACTTCCTCGGTCATTACATTTACATTGAATCATTTGGCAGATGTTTTCATCAAAAGCACCATACAAACCCGGCAAAGGGTAAATACAGCAATGAGGGTTAAGGGTCTTGCTTAAGGACCAACAATGGTAACTTCAGTGGACCTAGGATTTGAACCCACAGCTTCCAGGTAGGGCGGCACGGTGGCTTAGTGGTTAGCATGTTCTCCTCTCAGCACTGGGGATTCCCGGTTCGAATCCCCATCTGGGTGGAGTTTGGAGTGGGAAACTCCACCCAGATTGGGAATCGAACCGGGAATCCCCAGTGCTGAGAGGAGAACATGCCGACCACTAAGCCCACCACAGAGCTACCATCCATCCATCCATCATTGGGGATTGGGGGGGGCAATCTATCGTTCGGCACACACTCACTCACACAGACACACTCTATATGGGGCAATTTGGAGAATTCAATTGACCTTGATGCATGTTTTTGGACTGTGGGAGTAAACCGGAGAACCCGGAGGAAACCCGTGCGGACACGGGGAGAACGTGGAAACACTACAGACTTGGATGCCCCGACAAGTTTGCAGTTTTGGAGCTGCTCTTATTCAGTCATGCATATATTAACGTGTGGTCCACATCAAAGACACTCAAATATATTATATATATATAGTATCCTATATAGTGTGTGTGTCTGTGTGAGTGTGTGCCCAGAGATGCCTGGCTGGCCGAAGAAAAAGGCGCCGCCCATAAAAAAAACTCACACACTCTCATATTTCATTGGAATGCCTTTAGCTTTGATTTTCGGCATGCGTTCACCGTGGCTTTGATTGGTGCACTGTGTAACACACTGACCACTAAGCTACCACACCCCCTATAATGTGCAATGAGTGTTAAAACAAGGTTTAGTACTTTAGACGTGTGCACCATGTACATCACTGATGAGCACGAAGGTGCTAATCCTTGTTTTTACACTCATTGTCCATTTTAGGGGGTGTGGTAGCTTAGTGGTTGGTGTGTGGGCTCTCAGTCTAAAGGTTGGGGGTTCAAATCTCAAGTCCACTGATGTTACTAGTGTGAGTTTTTGAGCAAGCGCCTTAACCCCCTTTTCTTCCAAAGAAGCTGTACCTTGTATTCTGACCCCAACCTTGATGTTCTGGTATTCTGAAGTCACTCGATAACCAGAACAAATCATAACCCACCATCTTTTTTCTCTCTACAGATATGAGGGAGCCTCTGTTTGAGTATGACTGGCCCCCAGTGTACCACCCACCTCAGGTGAAATACCCTCACGGTCAGCCGCTTCGATACATGGACCGCTACAGAGGAGATACAAAACACACGTATGGCATCTATTAACTGTATATTTGTGAGTGAACAAGCATTTCTAATAAAACGAACTGTTGCTCGGATTCTGTGTCTGAATGCTGATTCGTTTCCATCTGCCACGTGAACAAAGAAAATAAATCAAAACCCTTTCACTGTTCAGCACACGAGCATCTGTGTACACACTCCACATATTCAGATACCTAACTAACCTGTCTGTGGGGCAGGACTGGCCCCCAGACAAAGAACCTTAGAATGCATTGTGATGGCGTTAAGGAGGAGATGATCAGATGATCAGGTTTTTGTTTTGATATTGTGTGTGGATATCAGACTTTTGTATGAAGAAGAAGAAAAAAATCCCAGAGTAAAGACAGGGGCAGGGTTTATTATTTAAACCTCATTATACAAATGCACGTTGAAACATTATGCTTATTTCAGCTTCTGGAATCAAATTTCTGTAAAGTTGTGTCAAAACAATATTCTCATTTTGAAAGTACTGTCATTTGTGAGGAATCGGAAAAACACCAAGAATAAGCCGGAGGCAGACGCTGGAAAAACGGGCACAAAAAGCATTCTTCCTAAAACGTATTTAGCGTTTGGCGTTTATCTTCTGCTTAATTAAGTTTTACGGTTATTTCATTTCTTCTTCAATTCGGCTTTTTATGAATTAATTAGCCGCTTGGCTTGTTCAGGTTTGTGATGACATTTCCCGCAGAGGGTGTTAACATTCCATCCATCCATTCATTTTCTTCCGCTTTATCCTCTATTAGGGTCGTGGGGGGGGGTTCCCCATGCCCATCCACGGGAGAACGTTTCGGGCGCTGGGCAAATACACCCAGGACAGGACGCCAATGTATCGCTGGGCACACACTCACACAGACATACACACTCCAAATGGGGCAATTTTGGAGAACTCAATTTACTTGATCCATGTTTTTGGACTGTGGGAGGAAACCGGAGGACCCGGAGGAAACCCACACGGACACGGGAAGAACATGGAAACTCAACCCAGATAGGGATTCGAACCGGAAATCCCTAGCGCCGAGAGGCGAACATGCTAAACACTAAGCCACCGTGCCGCTCTGTAAACATTCATTTACGTGTAATTGGTTGCGTCTTGGCGGCACGGTGTCTTAGTGGTTAGCACATTCGCCTCTCAACGCTAAGGATTCCCGGTTCGGATCCCAATCTGGGACGAGTTTCCATGTTCTCCCCGTGTCTGCGTGGGTTTCCTCCCGGTTCTCCGGTTTCCTCCCACAGTCCAAAAACATCGTCAATTGAGTTCTCCAAATTGCCCCATATAGAGTGTGTATGTGTGAGTGAGTGTGTGCCCAGAGATAGATTGGTGTCCTGTCCTGGGTGTATCTGCCCAGCGCCTGAAACGTTCTCCCCTGGATGGGCATGAGGAACCGCCCCACGGCCCTAATAGAGGATAAAGTGGAAGATAATGGATGAATGAATAGTTGCGTCTTGCTGGCTAAAAAAAAAAGATTGGTATTGCATGTAAACACCCCAAAACGCATCGTCATGACGGCAGACACACGGACGCGTCCAAAATTAAGCAGCAAAGTGTGCGGTTAACTTTGTGATGGTTGTAAGACGTATATAAACCGCCGCAAAACTAATGACAGCACCTTAAGATGTTTAAGGAGTGCGACCTCAGTTGTTAAAAGTTTTTGTATCTGGCTGGGTTGATGTAGAATTTGAATTCGAAACCAAAAAAACTTGGTTTTCTTTAGCTCTTTGCTCAGCTCAAGATTTGTAACCTAACATTATGATGCAATTGGCAACATATTTTTTTTTTAAACAACCACCCGCTTGTGCTAAAGCCAGCATCTGTCAGGAGTTTTGTTGCTGGTGGTGCAAAGTCTAGGTGAAGGCTTGTGGTTTGAGGGAGAGATCAGTGTGAGAGAAAAGAGCAGGGAGAAATGACGTCTCACTGAACCAGGCAGACGTCCAGTTTCACCCGTCACTCCTGTTCAAATCGTTAACAGACTTTAATGGTATTGCATCAGTATGCTGGGAAACTCCAGAAAAAGGAATACTGATCGTCTAATATAACAAATTAACCTGCTTCTTTTGAGCACTGCTCTATCAGCACTGCTGATGTAAGAATTGCTGATATGACGCTTGACCTTCTTTAGCTTGTATTTGGCATGACATCAAAATATTAAGTTGGGTGGTTCAAATAGTCATGCTGAAATCATAGAACTACAAAGTCCATCTATATGGTAACTGGAACACAATGTAGAACTTATAATACTGCAATTTCTTTCCAGGGATTAATAAATGGGATGAATTCCGATTGCAATTAGACAATAAGTGGACGAAAACGTGTGTCCACACTTTGGACTAGTTCTGTATATATTGTAGCAATAGATATACAACCATGACAAAATGTTGCAGGGTCCAAAACCACAGGAATGTGTCCTTGGCAATCACTGGATCTGTTAGGGGAGTCTAGACACTGACAGAGATGTTCATCCTCTGGTCCGCTGGTATTTGACATGGCTTAAAATACATGGCTTCATCCTGTCGGGAAAGTCCAAACATTTTCGTTATTTAATACCATGACGCGTAAATTTGTTTCTCTCGGAGTGTAAACCTGGAATGTTTAAAGCATGCAGGCAGTCCCACCGTGAGGAACCGGAGCGTATTGGCATTGTCCCTGGAGTTTGCTTAATGCAGAGCAAAAAACAAATGTCACAATATTAAATGGAAAAGTGTCTTGTCTGAATTTGTTGCATAAAAAGAGCTTTTTGAGGAGATCCAAAGGCAAATCAATTCAGTACGAAGGTAAAACAAAAAGAAAAAAAAACTACAAAGTCCATCTTTACATTAAAGGGAACTGATACAAGTAACATTACCGAGAACTGATGAGGAACCCCACAAAAAAAAAAAAAAAAAAACTTTGGACTGGTACTGTATACATTGTATATCTTAATGTACAAGCATATGCAGAAAATACAAGATAAATTTTTTATTAAAGTGTCTGAAAACAATGTGCGATTAGGAATCTGTGTAAAGAGCACATGTCCTTAAGGAACACATTAAAAAACAAACACATTAAAACCAAACAGCTGTCTAAGCCAGGGTGAGATTCAAGTTGTTTCACAATATTAATATTAAAAAACTAAAGTTACTACGGGCGGCACGCTGGCTTAGTGTTTAGCATGTTCCCCTCTCAGCACTATGGATTCCCGGTTTGAATCCCCATCTGGGTGGAGTTTCCATGTCCTCCGGGTTCTCCGATTTCCTCCCACAGTCCAAAAAAAAAGATCAAGTCAATGGGGTTCTCCAAAATTGCCCCATATAGAGTGTGTGTGTGTGAGTGAGTGTGTGCCCAGTGATAGATTGGCGCCCTGTCCTGGGTATATTTGCCCAGCACCCCAGACGTTCTCCCCTGGATGGGCATGGAGAACCCCCCCGCGACCCTAATAGAGGATGAAGCGGAAGATAATGGATGAATGAATAAAGTTACTAGACATCTGTTGGATGTCGTTGAGCTACACCAAAGCGAAGTGGGACTGGTGTTTGCACAACAATTGGGTATTGCAAACAAATTGGCCAATGATCGTGGTCATGATGCTGCAACTCAGCTGGAACTCATGGAATTGTGTTGTTTTCTAACTTGTAAGTCGCTTTGGATCAAAGCATCTGCTAAATAACTAAAATTAATAAATGCCAAATATGGACATAACTAACTAATTTTCTGCTCAGTACACAAACAGTGTAAAGTCTTTGTTCCAGATTTGGTTAAATGATTTTTTTTCTTCTTAATGTTATTTTATTAGCAGTTCATCATTTCTAAGCCTTTATGTTGACCTCTGTCTTTAATAAGTGCTGAAATGGGATTGATTCACTTAATAAACATCGTTATCCCTTGATTTATTTGACTTAGTAAAGCTCTAGGGGCGGCACGGTGGCTTAGTGGTTAGCACGTTCGCCTCTCTCTTCGAATCCCAATCTGGGTGGAGTTTCCATGTACTCCCCGTGTCCGCATGGGTTTCCTCCGGGTTCTCTGGTTTCCTCACACAGTCCAAAACCTTGGATAAAGTCAATTATCCAAATAGAGTTATCCAAATAGAGTGTGTATGCGTGTGTCTGTGTGAGTGAGTGTGTGCCCAGCGATAGATTGGCGCCCTGTCCTGGGTGCATCTGCCCATCGCCCGAAACATTCTCCCCTGAATGGGCATGGGGAACCCCACCGCGACCCTAATAGAGGATAAAGTGGAAGATAATGGATGAATGAATGAATGAATTTCTTGGGACGTTCTATGATTCAAAGTGCCCTCCAATCATCTTCAATCAGACAAGAGCAGAAAAAAGAGCTTTAATCCGAGTTCATTCAGCTACAACTATCAGCGGCATCGCATAAACTTCAGTGATCTGCTGTAAGTCTGTTTATCACAGTTTCCCGCTGGAATACACTTTGCATGGCTTTGTCAAAGCTTTTCTTGTTCCTTCATACAAAAAGAAATAAATTCACCTGGGTTCAATGGCCATGTCCTGCTCCCCTCCATGATCTCCACACTGTGCTGGTCAACACAACGATCCTTCTTGCCGCACATATACCATCCTGGAGATGCCAGGCTTTCTGTGCTCACTGAAAGACCTCTTTGCAGGCATCACCGTCATGCAACCTGTGTTGACAAGCACACTAACAAAACCCAAAACTAGACAAGAATCAGTTAAGAGAAGGAGACTCACTGCACCCCTCACCACATCAGTGGCACTGCAGAACTGATAATCCACCACCCAAATGACATCAGTTCTGTAATGGTCCTGACCAACAGAGAACAAAGAACCAACAGGGGAATAACAAAAACAGACGGATGACCGTCCGGAAAATTAAACTATAAAGTCCATCTAGCATATAGGAAGTGGAAGAAATAAACAATAGAGGGGGGGAGGGGGTGTGATGCCATTGTGGTGAAAAGCTACAGACAGATTAAGTGGTATTTTCTCATCAAAACTCAACTTTTCTCATCAAAACAAGAAAACCTTCACATGTGCGACTCTATTTTTCATGTGTATTGTGACAACAATCACAAAATACATTCCCCCAACGATTCGTAATAAATATGAGGCATGTTGGATCCTTTACGTTACGGATACTTTAACGGTGGTGTCTTCAGTCTAAGGAGAAGTGTTTTCAACCATCTATGATTCAAAGCTGAGATTACATATGCAGATGTTTTGGGTTTTTTCAGTCAGGCAATACAACACAGACCATAAATTTTATATTTTATAGTTTTCATGATTTAAACACATCACATATGTAAAACTAAGTATAAAGTAAAACAATGACCTCAGCATTATCAGAGTGTTACATCATGTGCATGTAACAAACACAGGGCCCAAACACCAATCAGACTGAATGTATCCCAATGTGCTACTCATTAAAAAATTGGTTCCTCAAAAGTCCCAAAATGCAGAGCCCTAGAAGGCATTTACTCGGGAATCACCCAATATCCAGGACTGTGCAGATCCCAGATATCCAAATCATAAGAGTATGAAGGTACTTTCGGATGATGTCAGCATCAGGACCATGCAACCTCCAGCATCTCATTCACATTCAAGAGTTTCTCCCGGGGTTTCCCCACTGCAATTCCCCTTTTCACCTCCTCCATGTCGATCTTCTCCCACTCCGAAAAGGATACCGGCCTCACCCCTGTAATTAGAAGACAGAAATGTGGATGCTTTAAATAATATGAGCGAACTGGAAATCAGATAATCAGTCCTAACTCTTAGCCCCCTAATGATCAGGACCACTGTGGAGCCAGTACTATTAGGACGGATGCTTCTTAAGTCTGCATTGACACTGATTAGGTGGTGTTGCTGTGTTGAGGTGTGACCGGTTTCCTGGAGGTGTAGTCAGACCTTCATCCATGGCTCTGCTGAAGCACCATGGCTACGATGATTATGATGATTGGTTGGAAGCTGGATATTAATTGGACTGCTTTTGCCGTATGCTTTTATAGTCCCAACTTGAAGTTTGGGTTCAAGTTCAAGTAATTTATTTATATAGTGCTTTTTACAACAGTACATCGTCACAAAGCATCTTTACAGAATGAAAAGCCTTTAAACCCCCAAAGAGCAAGCCGAAGCGACAGTGGCAAGAAAAAACTTCCAGTTATGTTGTGATTTAAGGAAAAAACCTTGGGAGGACCAAGTCTCAGTGGGGGACTTTAATGTCGGAGGGGTCAGGGAACAAGGTCAGCCGTGATGCAGCACCTCTGGAGCAATAAGGATTAAAAGCCTTGCTCAAGGGCCCACAGTGGCCATTTTAGTAGACTTGGGTTTGTTACACCCAAACTTCATGTTGATATCCAAGCACAATGAGCATCACTACGCCACTGTGCCCGATTTGAAGGGATAGGAGTGAAAAGCTTGGGGGAAAGAGAAAGGTCTCATGACGATTTAGAAACCGAGAGACACAGCAGAACAAATTGAGGTCAGCTGATGAGGCGGAAAGTGAGAGGGTGAGAGAGATACCGCATTAATGGACTTACATATAGTTTTCCAATTGTTCGAATTTTTCCATTTGTTAAATATAGTCACCCGATCTCGACACTATCTGTACATGGCTGTCCTACACTGTTGTTGCTTCCTGGACGTTCAAGGAGGATGAGTCCCCCACTGAGTCTTGGTCCTCCCAAGGTTTCTTCCTTAAAATAACAACATAACAGGGAGTTTTTTCTTGCCACTGTCGCTTCGGCTTGCTCTTTGGGGGTTTAAAGGCTTTTCATTCTGTACAGCCGCCTTGTGACGACGTACTGTTGTAAAAAGCGCTCTATAAATAAATTACTTGAATTTGAACTTAAGTGTGTGTTGTGCAGCTA
This sequence comes from Corydoras maculifer, assembly GCA_019802435.1. Taxonomy (NCBI): domain Eukaryota; kingdom Metazoa; phylum Chordata; class Actinopteri; order Siluriformes; family Callichthyidae; genus Corydoras; species Corydoras maculifer. The sequence continues at coordinate 825,115 of JAFMOD010000119.1, forward strand.
CACGTCACAGTGTAGTTGATACAACAGACTGTGAGGAAGGAATCAGTGCAAAACCTAATAAAGTGGCCGTTGAGGGTAGAATCGCATTTAATTTAATTAATTGTATTATTAAATGTCTTATTTTGACCTCTTCGTCCCTGCTTACGAAAAAGGCAGGTTTGGCAGATTCTGTGGGAGTTTTTCCATTAATGTATCATGGAAAAAAAACTGTACGACATGTTTTTCAAGTTATGACAGGTTTAAATTCAACTATTATAAAGTTTTTGGGAATTCTGCTGAACAAGAAGCAGACAATGACACCCAACACACCTCAAATGTTTCATCACCAATCGAACGATTACCAAAAATAAACTGCCACTGTCATGGACTTTACTTCCCTTTCACTGAACAAAAAACCCCCATCACGTGGCTAAATGGAAAACGGATAGTGGGATAGTGTTGGTTTTGCCTATTGTACTTACATAGAGGAATTTGTCGATCACATTTTAATCATCAGTGCAATAAAACACACACCTATACACACGAGTAAAGTCAGCACGTGTGCCCGGAGCGGGGCGCAGCTCTGTATATGCCACCCGGGGAGCAATTGGGTTCGGTGCCTTGCCCAAGGACACTTCAGCTGTTGTACTTGGTGGGATCAGCAATCAAACCGTGGACCTTAACCACAAACCTATGACTGCCCTTCTTTCATGCTCTGATTATAGCATGTGGAGAACCTACCAAATAGCAACCATTTTATTCAACTCATAAATTACATTATGTCATTTGGCGTATGCTTTTATAGTTCCAACTTGAAGTTTGGGGTCAGGGAACAAGGTCAGCCATGATCCAGCACCTCTGGAGCAATAAGGATTAAAAGCCTTACTCAAGGGACCACAGTGACCACTTTAGTAGACTTGGAGTTGAAACACCCAAACTTCATGTTGATAACCAAGCACAATGAGCATCACTAGGCCACTGTGCCTGATTTGAAGGGATATGAGTAAAACGCTTGGGGGGGGGGGGGTGTCTCAGAATGATTTAGAAATCGAGAAACACAGCGGAACAAACTGGGGTCAGATGATGAGGCAGAAAGTGAGCGGGTGAGAGAGATACCTCGTGTTTTCAGTAAGGCTGTAACGTCCCGAGCTCCAGCTTTATAAACCGACAGGTCCAGAGTTCCTGAGTCCATGTCCTTCTGCAGGACACGTGCAGTTTCAAAACTGTCATTCATAGTGGTGGCGATTACTCCGGTCGGTCCGCGTTTAATCCAGCCACTGCAGTAAAGCCCTACACACACACACACACACACACACACACACACACGTCACCTCACGTCAGGTTTTAAATGACTTTTAATACTGTTGCAACATATATAGTTAACCAGTGCAGCACAACCATTAACCACCTTAATATAATCTTTAATTTCCCTAAGGGATCAATAAAGTCCCATCTTATCTCATCTTAATCCAGACAAAGTTATTGCGCACATTAATAACACAATTGATGTCTAGTGTAAAAAATATAATAAATATAAATAATAGTTCTAATGAGATATATATATATATATATACATATATATATATATATATATATATATATATATATATATATATATATATATATATATATATTATGGTTAGCATGTTCTCCTCTCAGCACTAGGGATTCCCGGTTCGAATCCCAATCTGGGTGGAGTTTCCATGTCCTTCCCGTGTCTGTGTGGGTTTCCTCCGGGTTCTCCGCTTTCCTCCCACAGTCCACATACATACATAGATCAAGGTGAAGTGAATTCTCCAAAATTGCCCCCTATAGAGTGTGTGCCCAGTGATGGATTGGCGCCCTGTCCTGGGTTTATCTGCCCAGCGCTTGAAATGTTCTTCCCTGGATGGGCATGGGGAACCCCACCGCGACCCTAACAGAGGATAAAGCGGAAGATAATGGAGATACACACACTTATATAAAATACTTTGATAAAAAAAGATTTATAAACATGTTATAAAGTTGAAATTGTCATTATATTTTATATTGCCAAAAATACAATGACTAATATAAAATATAATAGTAAATAAGTATCAGTGGTGGGGGCAGTGTTGTCAGACATGCAACTTGTCGTTGATTGTATGAAAGCTGACCTTCAGTTTAGCAAATTCTCCCAAATAACCAACACTAGAATAATTACCTCAGACATATGCTGCATTCTTTAACGCACACCAACGCACAAGTTCTCATGACAACAGCTTCAGCATTCATATGCCTGATTGAAAAGCAGTTAGGCTGCCTTTGTGAAAAACGAAACTGAAACCTCAAAATCGCAGCCTAGGGACATTTTAATATGTACATCTGCCAAAAATCATCTCTTGTTTTATTCCATAAAGATACAATTATTTGTTAAATGTTTAAAGCCCTGTACTGAACCTGGAGTCAAAATTCCTACCCCGGTCCCCGGTCCCCGGTCCCCGGCCCCTATTAAGTTAGCAGAGCAGAAACTATTTATACGAAGTCATAGCATATCTTAAGACATGATGTTTTTCTATTGAACACAAATATTTTGTGTCCCGTAGGACTTTCTCCAAATAAAACATGGGAATGAGATTTCTACAGTACAGCAAACTAAAGGGTGACAATGTTTTTTGAAATCCATTCAAATAATATTAGTTGGTTAATTGATTGGTTCTTTAACGCCATGTTTATACGTTTATCATTTGCATGGCGGGATGGGTTTTTTTTTTTTACAACGTATTTACATAAATAATTAGATAATATTTGTATCATGGGTTCTTTATGTTTTTTATTTGATGGCAGTTCGTTTTCAATGCGACTTTAATAAGTTTTGTGCTTTTTAGATATTTGATTAGAGTCTCTGCTTAAATTTGGTATAAAACGTCCACCACGGAGGCTGGAATTGCAAATCTTTGTCGTTTCTTGATATATTTTTGTGTATTTTGTTAATATATGATAAATAGTGGCGGCACAGTGGCTTAGTGTTTAGCACGTTCGCCTCTCAGCACTAGGGATTCTAGGTTCGAATCCCCATCTGGGAGGAGTTTCCATTTCATCCCTGTGTCTGTGTGGGTTTCTTCCGGGTTCTCTCCCACAGTCCAAAAACATGGATCTAGTCAATTGAGTTCTCCAAATTGCCCCATATAGAGTGTGTATGCGTGCGTGTGTGTGTGATGAGTGTGTATGTGCCCAGCGATAGATTGGCGTCCTTTCCTGGGTGTATCTAAATACCCTAATATAGGATAAAGCGGAAGTTAATGAATGAATGAATGAATGATAAATAGTTATCTGTGTATTGCGTATATCATATATTGGTGGCTGTTCTCGCTTTAGGGTGTGAATGTGTTAAGCGAGTATGTCCAATGCAGCATCTTGTGACTTTTTCCAGTCAGCTGTTTTGGTCATACTTAATTCTTGGGATGCATTTGGTAGAGTTTGTTCTCTGTTCTTGTTATTTCAGTCTTTTGCTGTGAATATTTTTAATGTTTCAATGAATGATCACTTGTTCTAAGGGTAGGAGCTTGCAGTTTAAGTGTCTTCCTCTGGTTGTTGGTTGTCTTTATTATCTGGTCTACTCAGCGCAGTAAATAATAATAAAGCTACTTTTAACTAGACCACTTAACTAATCTGTGGCATATAAACCACGTTTTGGGCTAACAGTAAAAAGATGGTTGCCCATGTGGATATGCTTTCATCCCTCATTGCTTTAAAGGTGCTGTATCATGCCTTAACCCACACTTTGATCCCAACCATTAAGCTGGTGTCCTTCTAAACAATATGTATTTTCAAAAACGGTGGCATGTAAATTACTGTGACTGTTAGTCCTCAAGAGTTTCTCTTCCTCAAAATTTCATTAAGTGTTCCTACCTGCTGAATCCTGTACTCTCCCCATGTTGTTGGGTATTGTGGCAGTGCTGGGGTCAAAGGGCACCGAGGGGTCAATAGGTAGACTCTGATAGCCAATGCTGCTGATGATCATTCCACACTGTAAATCCTCGGTGTGGCCGGTGGGTAACGCCCGAGCCTCCTCACCTGAACCCTTATGAATAACAAGCACATTAGTTTTTTCTTAAAAGAATTTAACTACAGGGCCAGTTTTAAATAAATTAACTGCTGCCTTATCCACTTCAGAAGACTTCAAATTTAAACCCTTAACCTTCAGAATGAGAGGCGGGCATCCAAACCTCTGAGCTACCACTCCTTAATGTGATGAGAATGAAGCAAAAGTACCCAGGTGGCTGAAATGATTTGAGAAGATACTAAGAACTAGACAGGAAGAACAAATGGTCTACAACCTGCAATAATAGAAGTTCATACACAACATCCCGAATCACTCACACACACACACACACACACACCTCACCTCCCCACACACACACACCCTCACATCTGGACAGCATTAGACAACAGATGGGCCAATTTAATAACCTTAGTTTAACAACTTAAGGTATGTTTTAAAAATGTGGGAGAAAACTGGGGTTTTCTGGATGTTCTTGCTGGGAGGCAGAAGCAGTAAGCCATGTGCCATCAGTAGTGAGCACACCTATGAATATCCCAATAGTGCAATAATTGTAGTTTCTCTTGTAAAAATTTTTTAAAATGTATGTAAATTGCACAGTGTAAATACATATTTCATACATATTTTTTATTTTTATTTTAAAATTTAACTTTTTTTTTTTTTTTTTAATCTTTATTCATTTAACCGTATGTGGAGATGTCAGGAAAGAATTTCACTGCTGGCTGTACCATGTATATCTAGGCATGTGACAAATTTGATTTGATTTGAAATACTTTGGAATGACATTTCATTTCTATACATCCAGTATTGTATTAAGGTAAATGTTCCAGGATGGATATGCACTGGTTTTACAACTCTTACCTCAAGCTTGTTAAGGGCCAGACGAATTCCTGTCACATGTTTTTTATCTGGATCCGAAAGCAATTTCAGGGGACTACGCAGGAAACGAAACCCCCACTGTTTACAAACCTCCAGACTCCCACTTTCTTCTTTCAGGGACTTCAGAATTAACTCGGTCAGCCTCTTCCTGGGCCTGGGAAGGTCTAAACATACACACAAAACAAGCACACACACAGTATAATGGCGATGTACACTTTTTAAATAGGTGTTACATAAATTTTCTAGTTTGACAGGTATTCCATCATGTTTTTATAATTTCCTTCAAGTCATTTTGGCAGATTGAGGTGAGTGGGAGTGCATACTGTACATGTTGAAACTGATTTAATAGCCGCATTAATGTTAATAAAGCTGTTACACTGGTCTTCACAAATGAAACCTTATATAAAAACACTATCAAATACAATTATACAACAGTACCAAATTTGGCACCTTATTGGCTGAGAGGTGACATTATATAATAGGGCTTTTTTACACCACAGGTTATATTTAATTGTATAAGAAGACAGTTGATAACTAAACCAGTACAAGACCTGGTGAACCCAGCCATCCCCAATATGTCAGTGCCCGACCCTGATGTTCATCTGAACGGACAATTTAATAACAACCTCAAAGAGCACGCAGACATGAACATCTTCATTAACATTTCTTTGTTGAAGTACTACATTCCTGGTTCCCACAATCAATTTCCACACAGTCACACCCACTAAGTACTATTTATTAATTAAAATATAACTATTGAATAAAAATAAATAAATATATATATATATGGCATGTGACAGTAACATTACTCTATGAGCACGGCCTACAACAAAAATGTTATACTAGAAAGAATGAATGAACACACCTCTGGAAAACATTTCCATGATTTCATCATCGGGTGTAAATAAAAACTTAAAATGAGAAAGTGCCCAACCCTGATGTTATTCTGAACTGACAATTTAATAACAACCTCAAAGAGCACGACATGAACATCTTCATTAACATTTCTTTGTTGAAGTACTACATTCCTGGTTCCCACAATCACGTTCCACACCGTCACACCCACTATTTATTTATTGAAGTCCTATTCATTTATTGAAATATAACAATTAAAAAATAAAAAAAGTAAATTAAAAAAAAAAAAAAAAAAAAAAGTGTTACAAGCAGGTGGCACAGTGGCTTAGTGGTTAGCACGTTCGCCTCTCAGCACTAGGGATTCCCGGTTCGAATCCACATCTGGGTGGAGTTTCCATGTTCTCCCCGTGTCTGCGTGGGTTTCCTCCGGGTTCTCCGGTTTCGTCCCACAGTACAAATACATGGAACAAGTCAAGTGAGTTCTCCAAATTGCCCCATATAGAGTGTGTGTGTAAGTGTGTGTGTGCCCAGTGATAAATTGCCGTCCTGTCCTGGGTGTATCTGCCCAGCGCCCGAAACATTCTCCCCTGGAAGGGCATGGGGAACGCCCCCCCCCCACCCTAACAGAGGATAAAGCAAAAGATAATGAATGAATTAACTTTCATTACAGTCATTCATTCATTATCTCCCGCTTATCCTCTATTAGGGTCGCCCCCCCCCCCCCCCCCCCCCCCCCCCCCCCCCCCCCCCCCCCCCCCCCCCCCCCCCCCCCCCCCCCCCCCCCCCCCCCCCCCCCCCCCCCCCCCCCCCCAGAACATGCTAACCACTAAGCCACCGTGCCGCATACTTTCATTACAGTGTTACAGTAAATTGTCTTATTATTTTAAAGGCTGTTGGCATCGTTTTTACAAACTTTCCATAATTTAAAAATGACTCGGACTAAATCGTAAAGAGAGTGAGAGAATGATTTTAAAACGGCATCCAGGGACTGGATTAAAATCAATTTCACATCTGACACATGCTCTCTTTATCTCATATGCTAGACATTACAGTGCAGAAAAAGACTCCTGTGTTCAAATGCCAAACCCTCCTACAAACACTTGGGATTTCAAGTTTGTTCAGCTTCAAACAATGTCCTAAATTGTGGCTAAATATGTGTCTAGCAAAAATGCAAATAAAATGTTTTTGATGATAGAATAATAAATAAGAAAAGCATCTGAATGAGAGAAACCATGTTGATTTATCTTTATAGTTTAAATGAGAGTTTCAGTCAGTACCTTTCAAAGCTTCTGTGATGCTTTTAAAGTCTTCAGGCAGCATATCAGCTGTGGTGTCAGGTAAGTTCATCATTTCTCTCACCTCCTGAAGAGAAATGGAGAAAAATATGAGGAGAGAAATTGTTTCGCTACTAAAATCTGAATACCATAAGACTACTAATTACATGAATTACTAATATCACAGGTCAAGAGCAAAAATGAAAGATGAAAGATTTTTCAGAAATTGTCTCCATCACATTTTATGGTAAATTAATTTGTTTAGAATCCCACACATTTTTCACTGTGTACATCAATCTATCCATTCATCCATTATCTTCCGCTTTATGCTTTATCCTCTTCCAGGGTCGCGGGGGGTGGGGGGGGTTCCAAGTTCAAGTTCAAGTAAATTATTTATATAGCGCTTTTTACAACAGTACATCTACAACAGAATGAAAAACCTTTAAACCCCCAAAGAGCAAGCCAAAGCGACAGTGGCAAGAAACTCCCTGTTATGTTGTTATATAAGGAAGAAACCTTGGGAGGACCAAGACTCAGTGGGGGACTCATCCTCCTTGAGCGGCCAGGCAGCAACAACAGTGTAGGACAGCCATGTACAGATATCTAACAAATAGAAAAACTCTATTTGGAAATATAAACAACTTTGGAACAACTGGAAAACTATATGTGAGTCCATTAAGGGGCGTCCTGCAGGACCGCCAGTCCAGTTAATATTCAGGTTCCATCCAGTATTCGTCGGCAGAGCCATGGATGAAGGTCTGACTACACCTCCAGGACTAGTCCCCATGCCCATCCAGGGGAGAACGTTTCGGGCGCTGGGCATATACACCAAGGACGAATGCCAATTGATCACTGGACACACACTCACTCACACAGACACGAACACACTCTATATGGAGCAATTTGGCGAATTCATTTGACCTTGATGCATATTTTGGACTGTTTGAGAAAACCGGAGAACCCGGAGGACACGGGGAAAACATGGAAACTCCCAACAGATTGGGGCGCGAACTGGGAATCCCTAGTGCTAAGAGAAGAACGTGCTAACCACTAAACCACCATGCCGCCCACTGTGTACATCCTTCTTCTGTAAATCACTGGGTCTTCTGAATCACGGGGTCATTTAAGAATCATAAGGCAAATATTGCTTCTCTACACAACAACCCTAATTAATGAGAGAAACCTGACCATAGGACATGGAAATAATGCTTATAATAAACAAAGTAAGAATAAAAAAAGAGCCTTGGGATAAAAATGTTGCTGTACCTTAATGGTGCAGGCGATTTGGAGAGGCCCTCTTCTTCCCACCATAAGAACTCTGCGCACCTTACTTGCCTGGAGAGCATCGAGTGCATGCTGGGTGATGTCGGTTTTCTGTTTGGAAAATGAGATTTATAACAATCCTCAAATTACAGACAATCTGTTCAGCTTTAGAAAAAAATTAACAAGAGTAGATTCTCAAATAAAGGAAAGCTACGCCCAGGAGAAGCCCCGATGCGAAAAGGGGAGAACATACTAATATGTTCTTGCTGTGTGGTGACAGTTGCTTTACCGAGCCAGCTCATTGGCTACATGGTTAGAGCATTAAAATAACTGTTTTTAGAGTCTGTAAATTAAATTATCTAACTGAGTTAGCACTTTAATCAGTAAGACCCAAACCTAATTTGGGTCTTACTGATCTGAAGGTGGAGTTTCCATGTTTTCCCCGAGTCTGTGTGCGTTTCCTCAGGGTTCTCCGGTTTCCTCCCACAGTCCAAAAACATGGATCAAGTCAATTGAGTTCTCCAAATTGCCCCATATAGAGTGTGTATGTGTGCGTGAGTGTGTGCCCAGCAATAGATTGGCGCCCTGTCCTGAGTGTATTTGCCCAGCGCCCGAAATGTTCTCCCCTGGATGGGCAATGGGAACCCCCCCCCCCCCGCGACCCTAATAGAGGATAAAAGCGGAAGATAATGAATGAATGAAAAAGAGTGTGTGTGAGTGAGTGTGTGCCCAGCGATAGATGGTTCCCTGTCCTGGGTGTATCTGCCCAGCGCTCGAAACGTTCTCCCCTGGATGGGCAATGGGAACCCCCCCGCGACCCTAATAAAGGATAAAAGCGGAAGATAATGGATGGATGGATGGATGGATGACCTGAAGGATTTCGAGTGGAGATAGTAGGATTCGGGCGATATCCAGCGCCACATTGCCCTGTCCTAAAATAACAACAGTCTCGTGTGACAGATCTGGATTCAGCTGCAAAAAATCACATGTTGAGAAAGGGCATCATTAGTTTTTTTGGCAAACTGTAATATTAAAGGAAATGTTTTTTTAAAAAACAGTTTTGGAATAACTCAGTATCAGCAAAACAAGAAGGAATGAATGTCAGGAAATGTGTTGTTGGAAGTGGATTTTCTGTGCCACTTCAAAGTGATGGTCACTAGTCAGTGGAGCACATTTTTGTGCTGTGATGCGACCATGAGTAAAAAAAACAGTGTAATTGCATCAGCTACATTATGATTGCTTTTTCCTATAACAGAGTAAACAGTACCTCTTTGTTTCTTGGAAGTCCATTATACCACCCAACAAAATCTTTTGCTGCAAATAGGCCTGACATAAAGTTCTTATTAACTCCCAAAGGCCGATTTCCTTCAGCTCCGTAACTCTAAACAAATACAGATAAGAACAGAGTTAAGTGTAAAAGACATCCCTGAAGTCACGTCACGTTCAAAATGCAATATTAATCTTTTATTTACAAGAATTGAATTATCCTGGGGGGGCACGGTGGCTTAGTGGTCAGCACGTTCGCCTCTCAGCTCTAGGGATACCATGTTCTCCCTGTGTCCACGTGGGTTTCCTCCGGGTTCTCCGGTTTCCTCCCACAGTCCAAAAACATGGTTCAAGTCAATTGAATTCTCCAAATTGCCCCATATAGAGTGTGTCTGTGTGAATGAGTGTGTGCCCAGCGATGGATTGGCGTCCTGTCCTGGGTGTATCTGCCCAGCGCCCGAAACTTTCTTCCCTAGATGGGCATGGGGAACCTCACCGCGACCCTAATATAGGATAAAGTGGAAGATAATGAATGAATGAAAATGAATTATCCTATTATTAACTCATTGGTCATTGGAGTTGTTATTGGGCATCACTTCATTGAGGTGGTACAGGGTGGATATCTTGAGCCGGAGAAAGTGTAGTAGGTCGGGGGGGGGGGGGGGTCAAATGAGAAAACGATGGAATGGGGTGAGGTAGGTTGTAGTGGATTAGGGTAAAATGTAGTGGATCGAGTCGTGGTGTAGTTGGTCAAGATGGGGTGGGGTTTAGTGGGTTGAAGTGGAGTTGGGTGTGGAGGGGTCAAGTGTGGTGAAGTGGGTCAGGGTCGTTGTAATGGGTCAGTAGTGAGACTAAAGTGTGGTGGGGTTTAGTGGGTCAAAGTGGGGTAAGGTTGGATGTCATTTAACTCTACCCACAAGATTAAGAAATTTAAGGAAATCAAAAGGCTCACAAACAAGTTGGGGTTTAGTGGGTCATGGTGGGGTGTAGGGGGCTGAAGTGTGGTGGGTTTAGTTGGTCAAAGTGTAGTGGGGTTCAATGGGTCGAATTGAGGTGTAGTGGGTCAGGCAGTGTGCAGGAAATCTACCTACGAGACTCAAACATTTAAGGAAACCAAAAGATACCCAAACTAAGTTACTCTTAGTACAAGCTAAACCATGATTGGTTCTCGGGACCAATACAAGCTTTATGTGTAGCACACCTGTGTGGATACTACAGACCTGCTTACTATAAGAGTCATCTGCTTTAATTCCTCTACGTGATTATCTTTAAACCATTCAGTGTTTATATGAAAACACTGAATAGTTTAAAGATCAAAGCTAAGGCATTAGAACTCATGTACTTATTTGTAAGTCGCTTTGGATAAAAGCGTCTGCTCATTGACTAAATGTAAATGTAAATGTAACTCCAGAGCAATCCATCAGTAATTGCATCAGTAATTCCTGGCACTGAACATAAAAGTTCCTTCTATGCAGAAAATTTCAAGTCCAGAGGGAAACAGGGGTCAGACTTCAGTAATGGGGACGGAGTTTTTGAGGATAACGCATCGTCATCTGTGTGAACACAACAGGATTGTTAGCAAACTGTAAACTTTCTTTGTTTCTTACGAGCACAATGGCGTGATAGAACTTCTTCAGCTCCTCCACACTCACATCTGCTCCAACATTTACATTCCCAAAGAAGAAGCAGCGCTCATGGTGGGCTGTCTGTGTGAATGTGTTGATAACATTCTGGCAACAAAAAAAAATAATTTAACTTTAAAATAATAATACTAATGAAAATAATAACAACAATAACAACAAAGGGGGCGGCACGGTGGCTTAGTGGTTAGCACGTTCGCCTCTCAGCGCTAGGGATTCCCGGTTCAAATCCCAATCTGGGTGGAGTTTCCATGTTCTCCTCTCCCCGTGTCCACATGGGTTTCCTCCGGGTTCTCCGATTTCCTCCCACAGTCCAAAAATAGGTATTAAGTCAATTGACTTCTCCAAATTGCCCCGCGTAGAGTGTGTGTGTGAGTGAGTGTGTGCCCAGCGATAGGTTGGCACCCTGTCCTGGGTGTATCTGCCCAGCGCCCGAAACGTTCTCCCCTGGATGGGCATGGGGAACACCCCCCCCCCTGTGTCCCTAATAGAGGACAAAAGTGGAAGATAATGAATGAATGAACAACAAGGTGTTAATATGGAAACCGCTCAAGGAGAAAAAGGCATAAAAATTAGAATATGGAAGGTCTGAGGTTAAAAGGTGGGGTTTGGGCTTTATAATTCTATATTAAAATAATATTTTAAATGATTCCCGGTTCGAATCCCCATCTGGGTGGAGTTTCCATGTTCTCCCCGTGTCCGCGTGGGTTTCCTCCAGGTTCTCCGGTTTCCTCCCACAGTCCAAAACATGGATCAAGTCAATTAAGTTCTCCAAAAATTTCCCCATATAGAGTGTGTCTGTGTGAGTGAGTGTGTGCCCAGCGATAGATTGGCGTCCTGTCCTGGGTGTATCTGCCCAGTGCCCGAAACGTTCTCCCCTGGATGGCCATGCGGAACCCCACCACGACCCTAATAGAGGATAAAGCGGAAGATAATGGATGAATGAATATTTTAAATGACAATAGCACAGACAGTACAAGTCAAAAAGATACAGTGAACAACTGATATGAGTGCTAGTTCATACGGCATTGACTGTACAAATAAGAAAGCAGTTGTAGGAGTAATCTGGGAATTTAGATCCAGAAAGCTGTGTGAAAGATGCTGACAGAGACAAGTCATAAAGGAGAAGGAAAGAGACGTTAGCATAAGTGTAATTTATTTCAGAAGGGATGTGAAGGAGGGGACCTTGAAAATGGGCTGGATTTAACTTAATTATATCAAATTGTAGCTGCTGGCACCGGGTTTTCTTCCAACTGCACGGGAAAAACAAATGAGTAAAAATTGGCACAAAAACAAGCAACAGTCAGGGTCTGACAATACAAAATAAAATGCTTTGAAAATATAAGACAATACAACAAAGAGCCTGGCATATGAGAACTTGAACCAGGATTCCAGTACAAAGAGATGTGTGATTCACTGTCCGGTCACCTGTGTGTGGGTGTACAGTATGGGTGGGTCCTGACCATCCAATAACAAAATAATGTGAGTGTTGGCACAGGAGGTTCTTAGGTGGGCAGGATGGCACACAGTTTGCTATATGCTATAAAATGGATGTCTAGGTGGAAGAGGTTGGAGCCGCATAAATGAAGGCAGGAAATAGAGGGGATGTTGACTCAGATAGGTTGAGGTCTCGCTTTGGTTTAGTACGTTGATGTTGGGATGGTAGTGTATTAGATAGTGTGCGTATTGGATCAGACACAGCAGTGCTGTTGGAGATTTTTAACATCTCAGTGACACTGCTGAATTAATAGCAATCCTCCAAATCAAAATAGTCTTCCACAGTCCGATCCACCAGCGCAATACACACCAACACACCACCGCATCACATCAGTGTCACTGCAGTGCTGAGAATCATACAACACCCAATAATACCTGACCATTACAAAAACAGATGGACTACAGTCTGTAACTCTAAGTCCAGCTGCACAAGTAAAAACTAGCAGTACAGTGTATATATATATATATATATATATATCTTTGAGGCTCCTGATTTTGAAGGTTGAGGGCAAATCAGACCATGTTCCAAAGTTTCTAAATGCAGGGTAAACAGAAGAAATGTCAAAAACGTTAAAAAAGCCAGACTCTACACTTTCCTCCCTTTCTACTCATAATCCAAAATCCTGCCCAAAGAGACTTCATGACCACGGCACCACTAACCTTAACTTCAGGATGATCTGGTGCCACTCCAAAACGAACGAGCCCAAAGGGAACAGGCAGTCGCTCGTAGATATCCACCACCACATCCTGCCGTGCCTGAGACACACGAGACACATGCATTTTAACCCACTGTAGGTATTCGATTCCATTACAACATCTTATAAGTGTAATTGCTGTCAACTTAAGACCCGGTTCTAATAGTTATACGAATGTAATAATTCCAACATTCTAACTATTAAAGACCCTCCAAAATGTTTGGGTTTGATTAGAGTGGTTATCTGTGGTTACTCAAGTGATCTCATCATTAACAAGGTGCTTAGATAAAGATATATATAAAATTAGCAAATTGCAAAATGTGGCTTATCGAGAGGAAAATGTTTCAGGTTGTTGGCAAAACAGAGGGCCAATCCATTTCTGGGCACACTCATTTAGACACATTTCTGGGCACACTCATTCAGCTCCTCAGACAGTGGTGTTCAGCTCTCTCTTCTATGCTGTGTGGTGTGCTGGGGTGGCAGTATTAAGAGGAGAGATGTGAGGCGGCTGGACGTGCGGTGTCAGTGTTGGTCAGACGTGCGGAGTTACTGGTGGGTGTAGAACTGGACTCTAGTAAGAGTAAGGCGGCAGACGGGAGGACACTAAACAAACTGCTCTTTATCATGGACGATGATGGTCACCCATTGCACACCATCATTATGGACCAGAGGAGTAGGTTCAGTGGCAGGCGGCTGTCACTGAGATGCTCTACAGACAGACTGAGGAGATATTTTGTTCCGAGGACCATCAGGCTCTACAATACAACTGTTTTGGGACGGAAGGACAAATAAAACAACAGGACATTTAAAAACTGTCTATTGTATTTTGCACAGTATCACTTAGGTCTCCATCCATACTGAACATATAAGGCTGGCTTAGTGGTTAGCACGTTCGCCTCTCAGCTCTAGGGATTCCCGGTTCGAATCCCCATCTGGGTGGAGTTTCCATCTTCTCTCCGTGTCTGTGTGGGTTTCCTCCAGGTTCTCCGGTTTCCTCCCATAGTCCTAAACATGGATCAAGTCAATTGAATTCTCCAAATTGCCCCATATAGAGTGTGTCTGTGAGTGAGTGTGTGCCCAGTGATGGATTGGCGCCCTGTCCTGGGTCTATCTGCCCAGCGCCCGAGACGTTCTCCCCTGAATGGGCATGGGGAACCCCACCGCGACCCTAATAGAGGATAAAGCGGGAGATAATGAATGAATGAATGAATATATATATATATATATATATATATATTTTTTTTTTTTTTTTTATTAATTCCCTCTAATGTCTATTTTTTATTGTATTGATCCTGCTACTGGCTGCTAAATTTCCATCCATCCCTCCAGCCAGCCAGCCAGCCAGCCATCTACACATACTATATAGGGGCAATTTAGAGCAGCCAATTTACCTTGAATCCACGCATTTGGAGTGTGGGAGGAAAACAGAGAATCTGGAGAAAAGCCGCACTTAGAAAACATAGAAACTCCACCCAGATTGGAATACGAACCAATGATTTAAATGATTAGGAAGTTGTTGCGGTGGAAAAACTGAATGTTTAATTCTCTCCCGCCTCCGCCATCGTCCAGTTCACTCATCGTTTAACTCCACACTGCTGGCACTTTCTTCTACACCTGTTCATTATACCCTCAATACCATCATACACTGAATACACTCCACTCTATTTATTTAATCACATGTTTTCCCTCTTAAAAGAAAAATCAAAAGAAAAAAACATCATGTTGCCCTTTTCTGCTGCCGTAGGTCAGACAGTTTCCTCATTCAACAAAATGTAGAACACATTTTAAAATAAATGGAAAGCAGATCGATGTACTGAGCATAAGGTTTACATTTGGACTTTTTTTTTGTTGCTCTTTGGTAAAAAGTCCTGTTCACAGATCCCAACTGAAAATAAAAAGTGAACTACAGATATTCTTACTGCTGACTTCATATTGGGATGCACATGAGCCCTGCTCACAAAGTGCAGGTTTTCTTTAAGTCCCTAAAATAAATAAAATCCCTGGGGGACACTGTGTTTCTCTACAAGGTTGTTTAGCTTTGGAACAGCATTCCTGTCACAGGTAGAGATTCTGTAGATAAAAGTTCAGGTTAAACTTAGTTAAGGCAGTTATCTAGGATAGTGTTCAATGTGTTCAGTCTGGGGAGCCCTCTTGACTGGATACTCTGCAGTCTCTTTCTCTTTTAGTTTTTTTGCTTCCTGAATCTCATTCTTTGCACTGTGTTACGTTCTGTCTGCTTCTTAATCATATCGTAACAACTTTTTGGGTTGCTTTTCTCTGTTTCCTGATGCCAGCTTCTTATTCCCAACCCTGGCAGACATCATGATGATGGCTTTGAAGCACAATAGTCATCATTACTGTGAATTTGATAGTTAACCTCAAATTACTTATCCACTTCATGCATTAAGACTGGTGGTGCCATTTCCTTATATGCCTATTTACCTTGTGCTTCAAATGCCAGAACCATTTTTTTTCAGCCATAGTGAAATCTTTTTACTTGAACATGTTACATAATATTATAATGGGTCTAGATTCTATGGAGCTAAATTCAGAACAGAGTGTGTTTGCAATTTGAAGTGAAGCCAGAAGCCACATTCTGTCAAAGATTTTGGCCTGAGATTAAAACAAAGGGTAAAAAGTAGTTAGATTTATTCTGGTTCCATGAAGATTTCATTTGTTTTCACTCTGGCTGCAGAATTAAAGACTGCAGACTTTTTTGGAGTGCTATTCCAGGACCCTTATACTTTTGCAACACCCCTTCATCTAGTAAAGCAGATAATGCACATAAACGTGTGTATGATACGAGGATCAATTATTCATTCATTCATTCATTATCTTCTGCATGCCCATCCAGCGGAGAACGTCTTGGGCGCTGGGCAGATACACCCAGGAAAGGGTGCCAATCTATTGCTGGGCACACACTCATTCACACAAACGCATTCTATATGGGGCAATTTGGAGAACTCAATTGACTTGATCCATGTTTTTGGATTGTGGGAGGAAACCGGAGAAACCAGAGGAAACCCACACGGACACGAGGAGAACATGGAAACTCTAGATGGGGATTCGAACTGGGAATCCCTAGTGCTGAGAAGCGACTGTGCTAACCACTAAGCCACCGTGCCACCCCAAGTGTAATTTATTTAACATAAAAAATATAACGTTCTTTTAAATTAGAGAGAAAACCTATTAATATAATCACAGTTAACTTATGATAAGTTGCTTATTTAATGTAACTGTTGTGTCATATTTTTTTAAAGCATCTCTTTAATGACTAAATGCAACAGAATTAATAAAACTTTTTTTCAAAACAATATTTTTTAAGGATTATGAAACAAAACCAATTGCCTTCCTTTTAATAAAACAGATAGTAAAAGTGAACTTTACAGAATACGTTCAGACCTTGAGAAGATGCTGTGCTGTGTAGAATCCTGCAGGACCCCCTCCCACAATACACACCTTCGGTGCTGAAGCATAGGCAGAATACAGTCTCTGTACTGAAGAGGAAACAAAATTTATTAGCTTAAAATGGCTTCTCGATAGGATAGGAATGAGATGATAATAGATTTTAAATGTTATTTAAATTTGGAGGGTGAGGTAGCTCAGTAATTAGGGTGTTGGGCTATAGATCTGAAGGTTGTGGGTTCAAAACCCAGGTCGACTGAAGTTACCAGTGTGGGTCCTAGAGCAAGACCCTTAACCCTCATCGCTCCAGGGATGTGTGTGATTAACCCTGTGCTCACCTTGTAAGTGGCTTTGGATAAAAGCATCCAATAAATGACCAAATGCAAATGCGTTATGATTATTGTCTGAGAAGTGATCATGCTTTTACGGTTACCACACAATAATTAACTTTACCAAAAAATGTACCAGAAATCACAGGAATAATGCACACTTTCTTATGTCTGATATTTAGTTCATGTAAAAATGAAAAAAATAAAAACTTGCAGGGCTTTTGATAAATATTAACACACAATATAAAATTATTTTGTCAAAATTCAAGTACATATTGATATTCATTTCAAAGAAACCCTGCTTTTCCTGTAGGGACAAAGTAAACAGACCGGTGTGCTGCAAGTGCAACTTGATTTCTGTTCTGTGCGAGTTGCGCCACTTGATCTAAAGTTCTAGTTCACAGCATAGCACGTTCCCTATGGCATCCTGACAATGTGAGTGAGTGGGTGGGCTCTTCATCCCCCACATTTAACCCATCCGGACCGTAGTTGAGGCGCTCTAATGATGAATTAATTGTGATGTTTTTAATCACAATTAATTGTGTAATTAATTTGCGTTAATTTAGAGCGTTTAGTTGTCAATTGTAGCAATAGTTGTTCCATAAGTCAGTTCTACACAAATACTGGCACCACTTAACATGAAGAACGCATTCCTCTATAGCAGTCATCCACAACTTTGTTTTCTAATGTCATTCTGCAGATGCTGCGATCTGATTTCAGCTTCTATAACTCTGTGCTGCACCTCCCACAGTGAAGGTTAAAATCACTTTGAACAAAATCCCCAAGGTTTTTTTCTGTAATCTTTTGCTTTTTCTTATCACGCGTCCTTAAATACACGTAAATGTATGTCTAAGTCTATAAAGATCTATATAGATCTAATCAATCCTAAACGTTCACATTAAATACTGCTCTTGGGATTTGGTGTAAAAACCATTGAGCAAATAATAGTCTCTCATTTGTCCTAGATAAGTTTAAGAACTTAACACAGCTGCATAGTAGTCAGACTCAGGCACAGCTTCTTTCCAAAAGCCATTACAATACAAAACGAGAACCTACAGGAGCTTCTTCCCAACGGCGATGCGAACCCTGGACCAGGACTAAACAGACATAATCCCACCCACAACACTTTCATAACAAAAACAACTTGTAACCCTGCTTTGCAATATTTGCACCAAAAAGGCACAACCCACTTTTATAATACCATTTGCACAGCGTAAAAACATAGTTAAATTTTATTTTATTTTATCTTCAATTCTATTCTATTTTTCTTATCCTTTTAAACAAATTTAACTTTCTGTGGAGAGGTCAGAAAAGAATTTCACTGCTGGCTGTAACATGTATATCTACGCATGTGACAAATAAACCTAATTGGCACATCATTTTACACAGTACATGTCTATTTGCACAGTACATTTTTGCACATGTCTTTTCAATTGTATTTTTTTCTATTTATATATAATGCCATGTGCACTTTAAGGAGGAGCTTAAATCTCATTATACTATGTATACTGTGTATGCGGGGTATAATGACAATAAAGGCTTTCTATTGTATTCTATTCTATTCTAGTGCAAGTATAGTTCTAGTATATCTCCCACATACACACATCTTTTTTTTTCCATGGAATGTATTTAAATAAGGAATTGTTGTTGTTTTTTTATCCTAAGAAACATTTTCTATTTTATTCTGACTTAAACTAAGCAGTACAGGAATAATCCTATTGTCTGTCCGTCTGTCCCAGGCCTCTGAGTTGAATGAGGTCATTACAGTCAGACACAAAGTTTGCTTGTCCTCACAATAATATGATTTTTTGGTAAACACACAAAACGTTTAAATGCATTTAAGGAACAGTGGGAAAGGAGTCACACCATTCCGGTATGGGGTTGAATGCTTAAGGAGATTATAATCACTAATTTGCAGATTGTCTAGGTGCTGCTCAGAGAACAATACAGCCTTTATAGGCAACTCACACACTTTTAAAAGAAAGTGTTGCTTTGTTCTACCCTGAAACCTGGATAACAATTCTTTTTCACCTGGTTACAGTTATGTTCAGCTATGCACATCAGTGGTGTTATTATGGTGTTTGGACATTTCTTTTTCCCTTATTCAGCTGTTTTCATTAGGGGGCGCCGCAGCGGATCATTATTCTTCATCTTGCCCTATCCTGACTTTCCTTCTTTGCTACCCCAACCACCTGCATGTCCTCCCTCACCACATCCATGCACCTTCTCTATGGCCCCTTCTCCTACTTTGCTTGATGGTTCCATCATCAGCATCATTCTGCTAACATGAAACATATCCAGCAGCACCAATGTGTGTTTTCCACTTGTACAAGCAAAACACACACCATCAAATCAGGGTTAGCACAGTACCTTGGACTCGACCTTTATAGACCAGGGTCAAGGTAACCAACAGTATGTAGAGACACAGTCTGTAATAATAGAAGTACAAAGTGCATCTGAATAGTAACCTGGAGTTGCGTTGTCCATTTATTCGTGTAGAAATAAAGAGGTACATGCAATCACGTGGTTAGTAAGAGAATGAAATAAAAATGTATTTACTTTCAGATTTAAGAAAACGAAAGTAACTAAAGGAAAACATCTTCATGCCACAGTTGTAAAAACAACATAGCAACATTTCAGGGAAATCAAAACCTTAAAGTCCTGTTGCAATTTTGTACTGTTTAGCGATAATTATCTTTGACATCTCTCAAGTAAAATTTTATTTACATACTTTTTCATTTATTCATTCATTATCTTCTGCTTTATCCTCTATTAGGGTCGCGGTGGGGTTCTCCACGCCCATCCAGCGGAGAACGTCTTGGGTGCTGGGCAGATACACCCAGGACAGGGCGCCAATCTATTGCTGGGCACACACTCACTCACACACACTCTATATGGGGCAATTTGGAGAACTCAATTGACTTGTTCCATGTTTTTGGACTGTGAGGGGAAACCAGAGAACCCGGAGAAAACCCACACGGACATGGTGAGAACATGGAAACTCCACCCAGGTTGGGATTCGAACCGGGAATCCATAGCGCTGAGAGGAGAACATGCTAACCACTAAACCACCGTGCCGCCCTTCCATATATATATATAAATTTTAGTATTATGAGTATAAACCAAATAATTTGATATTGCGCATATGGGGTGGCTTAGTGATTGTCACGTTCTCCTCTCAGCACTAGGTATTCCCGGTTCGAATCCCCATCTGGGTGAAGTTTCCATGTTCTCCCCGTGTTTGCGTGGGTTTCCTCCGGGTTCTCCGGTTTCCTCCCACAGTCCAAAAACATGGATCAAGTCAACTGAGTTCTGCAGATTGCCCCATATAGAGTGTGTATGCGTACGTGTCTGTGTGAGTGAGTGTGTGCCCAGTGATGGATTGGCGCCCTGTCCTGGGTGTATCTGCCCAGCGCCCGAGGCGTTCTCCCCTGGATGGGCATGGGGAACCCCACCGCGACCCTAATAGAGGATAAAGCGGGAGATAATGAATGAATGAATAAATAAATTGCGCATATGATTTATAATATATAATATTGCACATTTAAGGGGCACGGTGGCTTAGTGTTTAGCACGTTCGCCTCTCAGCACTAGGGATTCCCGGTTCGAATCCCTATCTGGGTGGAGTTTCCATGTTCTCCCCGTGTCTGCGTGGGTTTACTCCGGGTTCTCCGGTTTCCTCCCACAGTCCTAAAACATGGAACAAGTTAATTGAATTCTCAAAATTGCCCTATATAGAGTGTGTCTGTGTGAGTGAGTGTGTGCCCAGCGATGGATTGGCGCCCTGTCCTGGGTGTATCTGCCCAGCGCCCGAGACGTTCTCCCCTGGATGGGCATGGGGAACCCCACCGCGACCCTAATAGAGGATAAAGCGGGAGATAATGAATGAATGAATATTGCACATTTATAGAGGAGTTATGCTGTAAAATAAAGTTGACCGTCTTGTGCGTCACTGGGACAATGGAGACTGTAAAACACACATACCTTGAGAGACATGACGAGAGGAACATCTGGATGTCTGCAGAAGACATCTGGACGTTAAGGACCTGAAGGATCTCACGATTGTCCTCATGTTCACACGGACTCTGCTGCTTGTTGCTGATTATTTGCAGCTCTAACTTAATTCCACAGGTTTCTGCAGCTTTATGATGATTGTCCCTCGCTGTGTCCCACGGCTGTCTCTCTGAATCGCCACTTTGTGGACTTTATCCTCCCTGACAGACATCACCGCAGCGGCTCACACACCGCCGCAGCTCTGCGCGGAACTCCGGCGTTTATGTTCACAGCTGAATACAGTCTCAGTGCATCACACGAAAGACTTTAAAACACACGTTACTTTTCATAAATTACTTTTTTTTATGCGGTGTTGTCGACATACGGTCCGCTATTTAAAACGTCCGTGCTGAAGGACGACACGCAGTTGAAGGTTCCTAGGGGGAGGTCGTGTTGCAGCCTCGGGTGAAGGCTTCTGCTATATTTCTTTAGATCACAGCAAGGACACTATTTTAACTTTATAAGCGTGATAGTTAATGGAAATGATTAGTAGTTACCATTCATCCTATTAAGGCTTTTATCATTTTAAGTTGCTGAGTCACACTCGAAGGTCACTGTATTGGAAACGCCTTGTGTCCATCGAAATTATCCATCCATTCATCCATCCATCCATCCATTCATCCATTATCTTCCGCTTTATCCTCTACTAGGGTCGCGGGGGGGGCAAATCCAGGGGAAAACATTTCGGGCGCTGGGCAGATAGACCCAGAACAGGGCGCCAATCCATGGGAGGAAACCGGAGAACCCGGAGGAAACCCACGCAGACACGGGGAGAACATGGAAACTCCACCCAGATGGGGATTCGAACCTAGTGCTGAGAGGAGAACATGCTAAACCACTAAACCACCGTGCCACCTTGCGTATATAATAATAGTAATAATAATAAATTTTATTTTAAAGGCGCCTTTCTGTCACCCAAGGACACCTTACAAAAATGCAAATCAGCATTAATTATAAAATATTAATTAATTATAAAATATATATATAATCCTTTATATATATATATATATATATATATATATATATATATATATTCCATATAATCCTTGGGAGGGCTGTCCTGTGTGGATGAGGGTAAAGCTGAACCCACCAGATAATAGTCCCTCTGTCTCAGAATTTCCACCAGAAAACAACTCGATCATCCTGCTTTCTGTCCCCTCCTATGTCATACCTACAACGTTTTTGTGACCAGACATTTCTACTCTCCCTGGACTATTTAAAACCCTCATGACTTGACCACTAAGCAATAACTGACCTGGTCATCACAACTAATCATAACTAATAACTAAAAAGCTACTATCCCCTACAAGGTATTTCCTCCTGCCAACTTAATAAAAACTACTTTACTCACCAAGTACTGTTTCTTAAGGATAGTAAAGCTCTATTGATGTGAGACATGTATTTAATACACTGAAGTATATACTGGTACAGATCCTTGACATGTGAGCAGGCTTCAGCAGACACTTATAGCACAGAATTCCCAGATAAAATACTCATTAAGTTGTTATCATATTTTACCCTGGATATGTTAATATCAAGCCAGGAAAAGATCCTGGACGTTGAAATGAGAATGCTCACATAAATATTCACATTATGCATCAGTCAACTTTGCATTGAAAAATAAATCGATCAACACTAAATAATTCAGTTCTTAACTTGATTTATTTAATATAAAATTACACACACACACACACGCACAAAGGAAGAGCACAGACACCATATAAAATTTTGCATTACTTTTCTAAAAGCCACAGTATTTTTACATTTATATCATTTACATATAAATAAAACACAAACAGTGCAACAATAACAATCTGAACGGTTATTCATCAAATCAAATCTATTGGCATTAAGTTAACAAGCTAAACGTAAATACTTTAGACTTTCCAAAGTAAATTGTAGTCCTTTTTAGTTGCAGACATTTTTATTTTAAATTCATTTGTTCTGTTTTAACAATTATACAAATTGGCCATTATTTAAAAATGGAGTAGAAGATTTAAATTTATTTATAATATTTTGTGTGTAAAGAACAGTTTAACGTTGTACACAGTCCTGATGTTCTTTGCTTATAATCATAAACCAGTTCATCTGCACTTGTGCTGGACTTTATTTCAAATGCATATATTTAAAATCTACTTCTGACCATATATATATATATATATATATAAATAATATTTGCATTGTATATTTCCAAGTTTGATATAGTCCCAGTCTGCGATTATGCTTTTGTGAAGTTATAGATACACAATAATCATACAAATATGTTCTTACAGTTGTTTTTATCTCAATTTAGAACTCTATAATATTCATTCATATATTTATTATCTTCCGCTTATCCTCTATTAGGGTCGCGGTGGAGTTCCCCATGCCCATCCAGGGGAGAACGTCTCGGGCGCTGGGCAAATAGACCCAGGACAGGGCGCCAATCCATCGCTGGGCACACACTCACTCACACAGACACACTCTATATGGGGCAATTTTTGAGAATTCACTTAACTTGATCCATGTTTTTGGACTGTGGGAGGAAACCGGAGAACCCGGAGGAAACCCACGCAGACACGGGGAGAACATGGAAACTACACCCAGATGGGGATTCGAACTGGGAATCCCTAGCGCTGAGAGGAGAACGTGCTAACCACTAAGCCACCATGCCGCACTCTATAATATAATATAATATAATATACAGACTACTGGATGATTTCTGCAGAGAGTACCACTCTGTGTGAAGGATGGGACTACACTCCTCACATACTCTGTAACACATCCAGCCACAATGGTGGCACCACTGGCACTAGGATTTCTTTAGTGTCAAAACTCCAATGTCATGAATATGAGTGAAAATACACCGTGTTCAGCTGCGATTAAATAAACCACTAAACAAATAACAAGATGATGATGATGATGATGCGAAACAGAAATTTTCGTGCGCTTGATCATTATAGTCATTATAGATGTAGATAGATAGAACTAATGGTTTGTTGCATATGTTTAAAACTATAAAGTAGTGCTTTATATGTGTAATTTTCATGATCTCATTTTCTGTTTTATAAGAAGTTATACCTGTTTATGAAAAATAAAAACTTTAACATTTACATTCATCTTCATCCGTGTAATTATATTCCACATGCTTCGTATGTGACGGCTGAGCAGAACAACTAAACCATCTAAGTACTGTAGACCTAAATGTGGTATTCTTCTTATAAGCAACAATGAAGGCAATGGGAAGAACAACAGCCATGATTACAATAAAAACAGCGGCTGCACCTTTAGAAGAGCCATTAGAAGAGCCATTAGAAGAGCCATTTTCATCTTCATCCTTTTGTTTCTGCTGTTCATCAAACTTTTCATTCACATGCCCTATAACAAAAAAAATAGATATTAAAAATAAATATTCCTAGTTGTATTAGTGATATACAGTATGAATCATCAGCTTAATCAAAAAGGAATCAAGATAAGTAATCAGTAAGATGAGAATTTAAAAGTCTGTTCAGAATAAGTGTCTGATATAAGACATTAAGGTGACATGTCCTCCCTGTGCCTGAGTGGGTTTTTACCAAGGTCTCCGGTTTCCTCCCACATTTAAAAAATAAACAGATAGAAAAATTGGAGATCCTAAATTGTCCTACACATTAGGGGTGTGTCACACTCGCCTACCTCGAACAGAAGCAGCTGCGCATATGAAGCGCAGAGCCGCAGCGTCTTAACGGGCTAAAGGGAGCCAGGCACGCAGGTAGCGGAATCACAGATATTTATTAAAGGTGTAAGGACACCAAAACACACAGAGGTACTAATGCGAGTGACCATCAAACTAACGACATGCACTGTGGAAGGGGAACACAGGAAATAAATACATAAAGACACCCGACCACGTGCAGAAAACAAACCAATGAAAATGCAGAGTTAATTAACTTAAATGACAAACAAGAACGAAAGTTAATTAACTCAATAATGAACAACAGAAGAACAGCAGAACCGGTGGCAGGCACCTGTTACAGGCACCTGTTACAGGGTGTATGTAGCAGGTCCAGAACCAGGACCCTAAATAGGTGGGATGTGTCAGGAAGAGCATCTGTTTTATCATACAGTGATTATTTGTGGTTAAAGTAAGAGATGACTGTACCTGAAGTAAGAGAAACAGAAGTGTCACGCTCTTTGTAATAATAATAAAAAAAAGGTAAATAAAGTGATTTCTGCACTCATGCATTAGGGTATTAAACTTTTGGAATGATGTAAACAAAATACCTATTTCCACTGTAAAGGTGGTCTCATAGATTCCTGTGTTGGTTTGTATCCAAAATGTGTAACTTCCACTTTGGGGATTTTCAATATTGTAAGTATACTCATCATTGTTAATAACATAGGGGACTTGATGTATTACATCAGCACCATTTTTCAATTTGTATTTGTCAATTGTGCAATTATCTTCACATTCAACCTTGCAGGTTAGGATTAACGGCTGTTTTTCTACAATCCTCCGGTACTTGCAGTCTACTTTGACATCTGTAAACAAAACCAAGGAGGAAACACCATCAGTAAATAACGTTGAAAATATATAATATATGCAGACATGCACCATGACCCATGTTAACATTGTGTTCATTTTGTGACTCAGTAAATTTAGCTTTTTGCATTTTAACGAGTTAAAAAAGGTGAATTCACTTACCTGCATGTGCTCTGATGAACATGGTTTGAATCCATACACACAGGAGACAAAATGTAAGGTCCATTGTTTTTGTCCTTTTACAACAAATACAACAAAAACTGATCAGTTCACAGCTTTATTACTGAAAAAGAACAAATTTTAATAAATCACAGCTACTAAGTGATGAATACTTTGATCTTATATTGTGTCGAAAACAATGTTAATATTGTGTTGAAAATGCTTGGTTAATAAGTTTCTTAGATAAGCTTCACAAGGCCAAGTTTTAATGGAATGCTTAATTTCACAGCAGTGGAGCAGAACTGCGGATAAACACCACGGATGAGTACTGAAGAGGATGAAACTAATATCACATCGCGGCATCGAATAACATTCAGCTTTGATGAATTTACAGTATAGTTGGTTTTCTTCATAGCTTCTGACTTGTGGTGTTCTCATTTGTAAATCGCTTTGGATAAAAGCGTCTGCTAAATGACTAAATGTAAATGTAAATCACATCCATTCATCCATTATCTTCTGCTTTGTCCTCTATTAGGGTCACGGGGAGGGGGGGTTCCCCATGCCCATCCAGGGGAGAACGTCTCGGGCGCTGGGCAGATACACCCAGAACAGGGGGGCAATCTATCGCTGGGCACACTCACTCACTCACACAAACACACTCTATATGGGGCAATTTGGAGAATTCAATTGACCTTGATCCATATTTTTGGACTGTGGGAGGAAACCGGAGAACCCAGAGGACACCCACGCGGACACGGGGAGAACATGGAAACTCCACCCAGATTGGAATTCGAACCGGGAATCCCTATCGCTGAGAGGCGAACGTACTAACCACTAAGCCACCGTGCCACTGACACTAATATAAGGACCTTAAATGTATTCTACTAACACTAATGCACTTTTATACATTTATACACTTCACTTCTCCATGCACCAGTCACTGTTATTAATGCACTTCATGTAAATAATGTATGTATTGGGACGGCACGGTGGCTTAGTGGTTGGCACGTTCGCCTCTCGGTGCTAGGGATTCCCGGTCCGAATACCCATTTCCTGTTTCCTCCCACAGTCCAAAAACATGGATCAAGTCAATTGAGTTCTCCAAAATGCCCCATATAGAGTGTGTTTGTGTGAGTGAGTGTGTGCCCAGTGATAGATTGGTGCCCTGTTCTGGGTGTATCTACCCGTCACCCGAAACTTTCTCCCCTGGATGGGCATGGGGGAACACCCCCCCCCTCCCGCACACCCCTATCAGAGGATAAAGCGGAAGATAATGGATGGATAGATGTATATATTGCACTTCTGGTTACTACATTTCATTGGCCCTGTACTTGTACTCTGCACAATGACAATAAAATCTAATCTAATCTAATCTAATCTAATCTAATCTAATCTAGGTGCAAAAATCCAGACAATATTCTAGGTTCTGCCATTTAAAGGCTTTTTTAAAAATCTGTCCTGCTGCATAACTATTTAGCTATCACGTATCTAAACCAATACAGTACAAGAGCACTGAGGTTCAACACATTAAACTCGACAAGAATGTACAATTAATCGATTGATCGATCGATATACGTTTATTAGTCCAACAAATGTGAAAAAAGTGAGAAAGATAACGCAATATATTGGGAAAGGTAAAGGCAGGCGATAAACCAGTGAGTTATCATTAATATCAAACTTTTAAGGACATGTTAACGTTTGTGCATAACGTCATGTTAATCCCCTATGACACTTGAATGGTTTCGATCCTACCTCACAGGTAGGACCTTCAAAGTGTCATGGAATGGGGAGATCTCTAACTCTCACCAAGTACGCACTGGTGTGCCTCAGGGCTCTGTACTTGGTCCTCTCCTCTTCTCACTATACATGACATCACTGAGCATGGTCATCCAGGCGCATGGTTTCTCTTACCACTGCTATGCTGATGACACTCAGCTTCATCTGTCTTTTGCCCCTGACGACACCACCATCTCAAATCGGGTATCTGCCTGCCTCACCGACATATCTGTTTGGATGAAGGCCAGTCATCTCAAATTAAACTTAGGAAAAACAGAGCTTCTCATTATCCCAGCTAAACCCTCAATCCATCACGACCTGACCTTCCAAACTGATGGCTCCACAATCTCCCCTACAGATTTGGTCCGGAACCTTGGCTTCACAATAGACTCCCACCTTGAACTCTCTGATCGTGTGATCAAAACTGCCCGTTCCAGTAGATTCCTTCTTTATAACATAAGGAAGATCAGACCGTTTTTGACTGAACATGCTACCCAACTGCTTGTTCAAGCCCTAGTTCTATCTCGGCTCGATTATTGTATTGCGCTACTTGCCGGTATCCCAGCTTCCACAATCCGACCTCTTCAACTAATTCAAAACTCTGCAGCCCGACTTGTGTTTAACCAGCCCAAGCGAACTCATGTCACTCCATCACTCACTTCCCTCCATTGGCTCCCTGTAGCTGCTCGCGTTCAGTACAAGTCACTGACTCTGGCCTACAGAACCATTTCTGGATCTTCCCCTCCTCCCTTCACCCCATCTTTCCTAATTACACTCCGACCCGTTCTCTTCGCTCCAGCGATGATTGCCGCCTGACGATTCCATCTCACCGCGTAGCTAATTCGCGCTCCGTGGCATCCACCACTGCAAAATAGTGGAATGCTTTTCCCAAATCTGTCCGTAAGGCAGAATCACTAAACAGTTTTTAAAAATTACTGAAGACACATCTCTTTAACAAATTCCTGTTGTAATATTAAAAAAGGGGGGGCGTGTGCCGCGGCTTCGAATAACATTCAGCTTTGATGAATTTACAATATAGTTGGTTTTCTTCATAGCTTCTGACTTGTGGTGTTCTCATTTGTAAGTCGCTTTGGATAAAAGCGTCTGCTAAATGACTAAATGTAAATGTAATGTAAATGTAATCAAAGTTTAGGAGCATTAAAAGGTAAAAAAAAAGCCAACACAAGCGAACACCAAGCTTTACTTACCTCAGTTTATTTAAGCGTTTACAGCTTCTTCTCGATCAAAAACCGTCCGTGTGACTCTGAAAAACGGTTTTGTGAGTGTTTTTTGCAGTTTGCAGTTGTTTTGAGGCTGAAAAAAGGAACGAGGTTAACCCGCTGTTGATCCGCCGCCGCCGCTTCAGGCTGCTCTCCCTGCAGCTCACACACAGCTTTCACTTTGAGTCTCTGTATGGAGGAAACCGGGGAACCCGGTGGAAACTCAGGCGGACATGGGGAGAACATGGAAACTCCACCCAGATTGGGATTCGAGGAGAACATGCAAAGCACAAAGCTGAAACTAATATTAATTCATTCATTATCTTCCGCTTTATCCTCTAGCAGGGTCACGGTGGGGTTCCCCATGCCCATCCAACGTTTCGGGCGCTGGGCAAATCCATCCAATCCATCGCTGGGCACACACTCACTCACACAAACACACTCTATATGGGGCAATTTTTTTGGAGAATTCAATTGCCTTGATCCATGTTTTTGGACTGTGGGAGGAAACCGGAGAACCCGGAGGAAACCCACGCGGACACGGGGAGAACATGAAAACTCCACCCAGATGGGGATTCGAACCGGGAATCCCTAGTGCTGAGTGGAGAACATGCCAACCACTAAGCCACCGTGCTGCTGAAACTAATATAAGGACCTAAAATGAATTGTCTTAAAATACATGAATTGCATTATTTTTTAAGGTTTTTGTTATACTTTGTAATGCTTTTTACATTTACTAAGTCTAGAGCGGAACGGTGGCTTAGTGGTTAGCACGTTCACCTCTCAGCACTAGGGATTCCTGGTTTGAATCCCCATCTAGGTGGAGTTTCCATGTTCTCCCCGTGTACGCGTGGGTTTCCTCCGGGTTCTCCGGTTTCCTCCCACAGTCCAAAAACATGGATCAAGTCAATTGAGTTCTCCAAAATTGCCCCATATAGAGTGTGTATGTATGTATGTGAGTGAGTGTGTGCCCAGTGATAGATTGGTGCCCTGTCCTGGGTGTATCTGCCCAGCGCCCGAAACGTTCTCCCCTGAATGGGCATGGGGAACCTCCCCCCGCGACCCTAACATAGGATAAAGCGAAAGATAATGGATGGATTTACTAATTCACATAGTTTAAACAGGGCGGCATGTTTTTGGACTGTGGAAGGAAACCGGAGAACCCAGAGGAAACTCACGCGGACACGGGAAGAACATAGAAACTCCACCCAGATGGGGATTCGAATCCCTAGTGCTGAGAGGAGAACATGCTAAATACTAAGCCACCGTGCCGCTCTCATTTAGACCCATTCATCCATTATCTTCCTATTAATCCTCTACTAGGGTTGCGGGGGGAGGGGGGATATGGCTTAAATCAATATAACTCTATATTGACCACACGGTTATTTAATAATTTACTCAACACATCCTGAACACATAGAATAATTTCATATTCTATAAAAAGTTACTCAGTTATTAGCAACAGTTGGTTAAAAAAAAGTACCAACTGACCAAAATGTATCCAATCTTCATCTTATAACAGATTATAATGATCTTATAATCACGAACCTGATCACCTTCCCTTGTGCTGGACGTTGTAATGCTGATTATATTAAAAAAATTAATGTTTACATTATGCATCAAATAACAGCATTAAGTAATACATTAATCAAAACTGATTTATGGTCAACTTATTGATTTATTTATTAAAATAGTTCACAAACACAAAAGAAAAATACGAAACTGTATATTATACTTTGTATAAATGTCACCTATTTATATTATTTACATACATATAAAACACAAACAAAAAAACATTTAACACCTATTAACCAAATCAAATGCATATGCATTTAGTTGTTAGCCGCTCGCTCGTCTTCCCCTGGAGATCGGCTACGCGGGAGAAATGCGCACGCCGCATGCCCCTGAAAGCGTCCAATTGCGCAGAAAATGCGCAACCCCGAGGCACCTGTGAATGCTAACACGGCTATAACCTGCGCGGGAATAATGCGCAGCGCCGTACCGTCATCAAGCGCGGAAGGAGAGTTCGGAGACACCGGGAAATAAAAACAAACGGGATTTATTATTTAAAAATGGTGTAGGGACACCAACGGAAAGGGGAAACAAAAAAAATGAGACCAACACCAGGTTATTACCACAACAAAGACGTGCACGGGGGTAAGGGAACACGGGAACTAAATACAAAAAACACCCGGTCACGTGCACAAAATAAACCAATCGCTCAACGGAGACAAAGAGTACATTAATCAGGGACAGGTGCCCCAGGCACCTGTAACATTAGTTAACAAGCTAAACATATATACTTTACCCTTTACAAAGGAAATTGCAAGAATTCTTAACATTTTAGTTGCAGACAATATTTTTCTTTTTCTTTCATTTAAAATTCGTTTGTACAATTTCAACAACCATACAAAATGGCCAATTATAGACGTATAAAATTTTAATTTAATTACATTTACATACATTTGGTCATTTAGCAGACACTTTTATCCAAAGCGACTTACAAGGTGAGAACAGGGTTAATCACAACATCCCTGGAGCAATGAGGGTTAAGGGTCTTGCTCCAGGACCCACATTGGTAACTTCAGTGGACCTGGGATTTGAACCCAAAACCTTCAGATTGATAGCTCAACGCCTTGACCACTGAGCTACCACTCCCTAATTAAAACATTTTGTGTACGTATTAAACAACATTTTATCACTGTACAACAGTCCTGATGGTATTTGCTTATAATCATGAACCGGTTCATCTGCACTCATGCTGGACTTTGCAGCAGGGGCATTTTAAGGGTTTAGAAACATCAGGGGCTTTAACTTAGATCCCTTATTCCCCCTATGTTCTCTTTAAAAAGTTCCCTTTCATAAGGGTATTTATCCGTTTTCAAACTGTTACATTTATTCAAACTGTTACATTCATTGTGTTTAATCATTTATTAGTTATATTGGATAAAATTTATTTTTTGAATAAAAGAACCTGAGCTTCAGCAGAAGTCGCAGATGAGACAGTTTTAAGGTTTTGCTTTGAAATACCGTAACGTTGCGACAGTTTGCGCCTTCAGAAAAATTCTGACGGTTTATTAAAGATGAAAAGCTGCTCTTTACAGACAACATACAGTTATTACAGTAACTTTACACCCGATACTGGCGGAAAAAAAATCTGTCTCCCTCACACACCATCGTTCGGTCCCGCTGCTGGAGGAGAGGCGGCCAGAGAAAGCTGCTCTCATTTGAAAAAGCACAGGTCTAACAACACCCCTGCTTTGCAGTACTAATTATATGAAAATTCTGATGCTTACATACTGCAAAGTACATTAAAATGACTTTATTTCAAATGCAAATATTCAAAATCTATTATATAAAAACAATATTAGCATTGCATACTTCCAAGTTTGCTAAAATCACAGTCTGTCATGCTTTTGTAAAGTTAGATGCACAATTCTCATATTAATATTCATTCATTCATTCATTATCTTCCGCTTATCCTCTATTAGGGTCGCAGTGGGGTTCCCCATGCCCATCCAGGGGAGAACGTCTCGGGCGCTGGGCAGATAGACCCAGGACAGGGCGCCAATCCATCGCTGGGCACACACTCACTCACACAGACACACTCTATATGGGGCAATTTTTGAGAATTCAATTAACTTGATTTGGACTGTGGGAGAAAATCGGAGAACCCGGAGGAAACCCACACAGACACGGGGAGAACATGTAAACTCCACCCAGATGGGGATTCGAACCGGGAATCCCTAGTGCTAAGAGGCGAACGTGCTAACCACTAAGCCACCGTGCCACCTAATGCAAAAATGTTAAATCAAATAGCCTCTACACTCTAAAAGTTTTATCTGCATAAGTAGCATAAGACATTAAATAGCCAATATTTTAGATGTATTTACATATTATTCATGGTGCTGAAAAATAATTAAAAACATTCATTAATATTAGCTTTTAAATTACACATTACAGTAAACAACTACAAGGGAAATCTGTTATATACAGTTTACATGTGAATCTTTTCCTTTTCAGTCCCCTATAAAAAAAAAAACCAAACATTTGGTGCATTATGTAACTTTTAGGGACATGAAAACATCATGGCAAAACATTGTACTGCGATCAACAGGTTATTAATTCAAATGTATATGTATGTAGATAAAAGTATAATCAGTCAAATTTGTGATTAAAATAAAACTTTAACATTTACAGTCATCTTCAATTTTGTCCTTATATACCACATGATCACAATGTAATGACTTCGTCTGAGCAGAACAGCCAAACCATCTATTAACAGCAGACTTGAATGTGGCACTCCTCTTATAAGCAGCAACGATGACAGTGGAAACCGCAAAAGATATGATCAGGACAATAAAAGTGATTACACCTCGAGATGAGGGATTGTCATTAACTAAGTAACCATCTATCTCCTTGTTATTACGTTCTGTAATAAAACAAAAGACAATCAGTCAGATATATAACATACACCAGTGATTTTCTTTATTTCTCTGTATCTGTGTACTGCGTTATGAACTGAACTCATACACCAGAGATACATCATCTAATGTAAAATACAACCCTTACTGTATTAGTAAATGTACACCATTTTTAATATTGATAAATCCAGTATTGTTAGATAACTGTAACAATATAACAATATTGATCCCTATTTTTAATTATTTAAGCCCAATATATTTTTGAAAAGCCTGCGGATAATTATTTAATCTTAAGAATGAGGTAAATTCTTTGTGGTAGTTGTTTATGTCTGGACAGTTTACGCTTAATTCTACAAAAAAATAAAAATAAAAATAAAAAAAAAACATCAAAAAATTAATTATAATATATTAAGAAACTAAACACATGCACCATGTTCAATATTAACACATATGTTTAAACTTGATGAATTACTATTATTATTTTTCAAAGTATCATGTTGTTAGAGTAAGAAGAAGAGACTTTATCTAAAATGTTCGAAACAGAACGGCATTGTGCAAAGGAATGAGAATTAAAGTAAAAAAATAATGTGTTTTATTACAAACATGCACAAGAAGTTTGTAACATTTGGAATGACATGAAGAAAATACCTATTGTCACTGTGAAGGGGGTGTTACTGTCTCCTTTGTCTGTTTGTATCCAAAAGTTATAGGTTCCATTTTGTTTGTCTGATGAGTTTTGAACTTCGTAACTGAATTCTGTAGACTTCTTTATGGGAATGACAGTCATGTTTTTATATAAAACCCTTTTTTCTCCAAAGTTTGTTTTCCACTGGTATCCTTTGAGATTGCATGCGTTCTCACATGTAACACTGCATTTCAAGGTCAATGGATTTTCTGGATAGTGTGTTATGTTCGGACAGTTTACATTTAATTCTGTAAATAAAAATAAATTAAAAACAGCATTAGTAAATAAATTTTAATACATTAAGTATATAAACATGTATGATCGAGATTTACACATCTATGTTTATAGTTCATGAATTTCATTGTTATTAAGTGAATTCATCTGCTTTGAATTAACAGTAAAATGATTTTACTTACCAGCATGAACTGTGATGAACACGGTTTGAATCCACACACACAGAAAATAGAACTTAAGATCCATGGTCTTTGTCCTTATGGAACTAATTATAATGAAAGAATCAGTTAACAGATTAATCAGTGACAGGATAGAAAATTAACATCAATCAGAGGATCATTCAGAGGTTCTCCTCGATCAGACTGTCCCAGAAGCTGTTTAACTTCTGCAAGTGAAAATAAAATGCAGCAATAGTGAATTCAGAAGGCTGTACAAAGTGAAAACAGATCAGCTCCTCCTCCAGTCTGTTCACTTAACTCTTAAAGTACTGTGTAGGCTACAGACAAATTTATAAAGTGTAAAAACAAGTCTTTAACCCAGTAAACCAAAGCTACAGACCTTACCTGTAATAAATTATAAGATATTAATGTATTTTAAAAAATATATATATGTTTTCAAAATTTTAATGCTCCAGTTACTGGCACCTAATACATTTTTACCCTCAAAACACCAAAGCTGCTACATTCTATTGCACTCTATATGTACACATTTGTAATTCTTTCATTCATTCATTATCTCCCGCTTATCCTCTATTAGGGTCGCGGTGGGGTTCCCCATGCCCATCCAGGGGAGAACGTCTCGGGCGCTGGGCAGATAGACCCAGGACAGGACGCCAATCCATCGCTGGGCACATACTCACTCACGCAGACACACTCTAAACGGGGCAATTTTGAGAATTCAATTAACTTGATCCATGTTTTTGGACTGTGGGAGAAAATCGGAGAACCCGGAGGAAACCCACGCGGACACGGGGAGAACATGGAAACTCCACCCAGATGGGGATTCGAACCGGGAATCCCTAGCGCTGAGAGGCGAAGCCACCGTGCCGCCCTGCAAAGGTCACATACTGCACATTTCTCTAATCTATACACACTGTCACTTCATTCATATTGCACTCTTATTATTTATATTTTCTTTATCTAAATATTATTTATAAGGGCGGCACGGTGGCTTAGTGGTTAGCACGTTCGCCTCTCAGCACTAGGGACTCCCGGTTCGAATCCCCATCTGGTTGGAGTTTCCATGTTCTGCCCGTGTCCGTGTGGGTTTCCTCCGGGTTCTCCGCTTTCCTCCCAGTCCAAAAATATGGATCAAGTCAATCAAGTTCTCCAAATTGCCCCATATAGAGTGTGTTTGTGTAAGTGAGTGTGTGCCCAGCGATAGATTGGCACCCTGTCCTGGGTCTATCTGACCAGCGCCCGAGATGCTCTCCCCTGATTGAGCATGGGGAACCCCCACCGTGACCCTAATAGAGGATAAAGCGGAAGATAATGAATGAATGAATATTATTTATATTTTATGATTTATAGGCCTAGAAGTATATTCTATAAATACTACATATTCTGTACATAATGTTTCGTATTGGGGTGGCGGTGGCTTAGTGGTTGGCATGTTCGTCCCTCAGCGCTAGGCATTCCCGGTTCAAATTCCAATCTGGGTGGAGTTTCCATGTTCTCCCCATCTCCTCCCACAGTCCAAAAACATGGATAAATTTGATGCTCCAAATTGCCCCATATAGTGTGTTTGTGTGTGTCTGTGTGAGTGAGTGTATTCCCAGTGATAGATCGGCGTCCTGTCCTGGGCATGTGGAACCCCCCCCAACGACACTAGTAGAGGATTAAGTGGAAGATAATGGATGGATGTTTCTTATCATATATTTTATTACATCTTGTTTATTTCCACTGGCTGCTGCAGTGCACACGTTTCCCTTAACAAAGTGACGTATCCATCTCTATCTCAATCTTTTGTTACATGGCGCTGGTATGCCAAAAGTTTTGGGAGAAAAACAGACCCAACTAAATTAGATAGAACAACACAGGGGATAAAATACAAATAAAAAATGCAATTAAAGAGCCGTAATAAACCCAAAAAAAACAACAAAAGCATGTCTACTACAGACCATCAAGCACTAACGATGCTGTCAAAAACACACATGGAATGCCATTTGGGTCACATTCGGTTATCTGCAATTGCATTTTGATTAGGAACATGGCGATTTCTTACAATAATGAGGTTACATATGAATACATGTGCAAGGACGATACACTTATAATGCTTTTTAAGTAAAATGCAGCATGGAAAACAGATTGCGACTTGATGGTATTTCAGTAAAGTACGAAACTTTTCATATGCCAAAATTTGTTTTGAACAAATAAGCTACCCTTATAATTTATTTTGCATGTTAAGAGTTTGCAAACTAGTTTCTCAGCCAAGTGTTGAAAACACAATTAAAAATCTCATTTATAAGGGTTATAGAGAATTGTTTTTATTTAAAAAATCCAAATAAACAGTCTATTTTATAATCTGTCTTCTAAATCATTATCTATAGTGTAGAAACATTGGACAACAAAGAATTTGTTTCTTCAACACTTTTCTGTTTTTTTTTTCTCGTGTTTTTACTAATGACCTCACATATCTGTCAGTATGTATGGTACAGCCAATAGAATTAAAGCATCTGTAGAGTTCAAAATATTTAAAACAGTGCTGCTTGACAGTGCTGCTTGGATTGCTGCTAACATAAATCAAATATTGCTGTTTCAATTGCTTATGGTAAATAATTAGTACCATTACATTACATTAAAAAAAGAAATGAGCAATCATCAGCAGAACAATGCAGAAATCAATTAAAGATTTCCTCGCCTTTCAAAGCACAATCAGATTTAAGGAGTGGAACTTTCTGTTTTATAAAATGTTTTTACATCATCTTATTCAATACAGCAAACATTTATTTAAAAAAGAAATTGAAAACACCATTCAGATCAGCTTATAAATGTTTATATGTTAAAAAGTGTCACACATCTCAGTGAACAGCAAGTGCTTCTGTAAAAGATGTGTTTTGAGCTTTTTCTTAAAGAAGATTAATGTCTCAGCATAACAGAGTTAGGAAAACCATGCCAAAATTTATAATTAGAGCAGTGAATGAGTCGGGCAATCAGAAATTGTCCTGTAGGCCAGAGTCAGTGCATTGTACCTCTGTGATACTGAACAACTACAGGATGTGACAAAAACACTTATTTAAAACATAAACAAATGTAATAAAATAACACATAATCCACAAGATGATGATACAAAGCAAAAGTTTCTTTACAAAAATCCACTTTATTAATATTTAATTAGTCAATATGACCAAAAGTTGTTACATTTCGGTGAATTATAACAAATGTTCTGCTATTTAAAGGTTTTCTTTACCAAATTGAAATAAAAATCGTTTGTAACTCTAATGTTACACAATGTTTCTAAAGCAGAACGTTTTATCTTATTGTGTCAAATTTTTGATCTCATTCTTTGTTTCAACCATCAGTTAAATCTCATAACTGTATATTCTCTTGTAACTCTGTCGTTACCATAACATGATTAACACATGGCCTCCTCCTCTTCATTATACACTTATAAGCAGTACAAAAAAAATATATAAACATATTGACACATAAAATAATTACAACAACAGCTATTAGAGTAACATCTATTTTTTTGTGTGGTTTGTCCTCATTGTGTTCCTCCTTCTCTGCATCAGGATATTGTACTGTAACAAATCAAGAGACAGTATTCAGACAAATTCATAACACACACCTGTGATTCTTTCTTTTTATTTGTGTACTGCACTAATACAGTATATCAATGTACTACAGTTACACACCAGAGACACATCATGTAATGCTAATGGCATTCTGCTTTATTGCATTTACATTACATTTGGTCATTTAGTAGAGGCTTTTATCCAAAGCGACTTACAAATATCCCAACAATGGTTGGGGTCAGAACACAGGGTTGATACAGCACCCTTGGAAAAATGGAGGGAAAAAAGTGTCTTGGTTAAGGACCCACATTGGTAACTTTAGTGAACCTGGTATTTGAACCCGCAACCTTCTGATTGATAGCCAAATACCCCAACCACTGTGCTACCACACCCATTATTAAACGTGGTAAATTGAATTATAATAAGAACAGTATAATAACTGAACAATATTTATCTGTTATTCTCACAAGAAGCTATTTATAATTATTTGCTAAGCAACATAAAAAGAAATACAAAAACACTAGATTTTGAAAATAGAGAAAATTGTTTGTCTAAAAAAATTAACTGGTGTTAAAGAATGTCAATATATAATATGCTTTTAACAATAATATGCGGTTAAAATAAGAAAAGACAAATAAATCAAAATAATAAAACAATGATAAATAACAGCGATTTTGCAAACATGCACAAGAAGTTTGTAACTTTGGAAAGACATGAAGAAAATACCTATTGTCACTGTGATGGGGGTTGTAGTGCTTCCTGTGTCTGTTAGTATCCAAAAGTTATAGGTTCCACTTTGTTTGTCTGATGGATTTTGAACTGTGTAACTGAATTCTGTAGACACAATTATGAGATCCAAAGTCATGTCTTTATATAAAACCTTTTTTTCTCCAAAGTTTGTTGTCCACTGGTATCCTCTGATCATGCACCATTGCTCACATATAACATTGCATTTCAGGGTTAATGGCTCATCAGGAATATTGTTTATGTCCGGACAGTTTACACTTAAATCTGTAAACAAAAATAAAACTAACTTAGAAACAGCATCTGTAAATAAATGTAATATATTAAAAACATAAACACATGCAGCATGATCAATATTAACACATCTATTTTAATATTGATTAATGAAATTGGGCAGCATATTGGCTTAGTGGTTAGCACGTTCGCCTCTCAGCACTAGGGATTCCCGGTTTGAATCCCCATCTGGGTTGAGTTTCCATGTTCTCCCTGTGTCCACGTGGGTTTCCTCCGGGTTCTCTGGTTTCCTCCCACAGTCCAAAAACATGGACCAAGTCAACTGAATTCTCCATATTGCCCCATATAGAGTGTGTCTGTGTGTGCCCAGCGATAGATTGGTGTCCTGTCCTGGGTGTATCTGCCCAGCGCCCGAAACGTTCTCCCCTGGATGGGCATGGGGAACCCCACCACGACCCTAATATAGGATAAAGCGGAAGATAATGAATGAATGAATTAAATTGTCATTAAGTAAATTCATCTGCTTCTGAATTAACAGTAAAGTGACTTTACTTACCAGCTTGAACTGTGATAATCACGCTTGGAATCCACACACACACAAAAAAACAGAATGTAGGATTCATGATTTTTATCCTGGAACAACAATTACACACAAAAAAGAAAATGTAAGATTTATGTTTTTTGCCCTGGAATGACATTTACGATTAAATAATGAGATACGTTCCTGTTAATGACGAACCCTGTGTTCTGTCCTCATTGTGTTCCAAAATGTTACACTTACTTACACCGTATAGTGGAACCCAAATTTAAATTTGCTTACCTTAACTTTGTTAAACTTTTACATTTTCTCTGTGACAAATATCTCCACTGGACACCTGTAAAGCGTTTTACTCATGCAGCTTCAGTCACATAGTTTCACTGTCAACATGAGTCTGCCGCTGTAAGATGGATTTAACATATAAGATTAAGCTAACATATAAATTAAGGACTTTTGGTTAAATGTTCCTTAAATAATATTCATGTTTTAGAATATTGATCCCAACTCAGTTCCTCACATGCTCCTGATTCAGCAGTTTTATTGACTGGTTGTAATTTAAAAGCCAAGAATAATTCCATAATAAGCATACTAATAATTCAAATCTCAAACTGATCATTTTTGTAAAAATAAAAAAAATTAAAATAATAAAATTAGAAAATGTGCAAATATTTGTAGTTTACTAAATATTCTAAAACTCTAATAATAAAGTTCAGTGTATTGGTGCAGCACAGTATAAAATCCTGTGACAAATAAAACTAATGTTAAAACAATGTTTAATATTAAACGTTGAAAAAAAAAGTTAACATTTTAAATCGACAGATAATTAAACATTTATGATTTAAAGATGAATATCCGTTGAAATGGCAGCTGGGTTGGTTCACAAAAAAAAACTTTCATCTTCAAACATCTGATCGGGTCACAAAGACAGGCCGTTGCTTTAGATTTAATGCGTTACTTTCACTTAGACCTTCTGCACCGAATGTACCTTTATTTGTTATACCTATAAACATCAGTATGGCACAAAAACTAAAAGGTTATGTGTTAAAAGCTGAGCTCAAGATTGATATAAAACTTGTCTTTGTGACTTTTATGTAAACGTTCAAGGAATTCTGTTACACAGGCCTAGCGGACGTAAACCGAAACAACGCTGAGAAGAATAATGTACAGAATACCTGAATTCAGAAAACAAATGCTTACCACAGTTTTCTTTAGCACTCAAATGTCCAACAAGCTTTAAAAAACGTTTAAAAATACTTAGTTTTAAATAGAAAACTCGCCGCGCAATAGCGATGCCACCCTGTTCTAAGAGTCGACTCTTTAAAGTGAACGAGGAGAGTCGTTTCTGGGGAGCCGTTTTTTTGGGAAGCCGACGGAGTCTGTAGGGGTTGCGCGCGCGCGCGCGCACACACACACACACACACACACACACACACACACACACACACACACACACACAGGAGCGTTTTTAGGGTTTAGAAACAGCTTCAGCCCAGATTCCCCCTCTGTCCTCTTTAAAAAGTGCCCTTTCATGAGTGTATTTATCCATTTTTCAAACTGTTGTTACATTCATTTTGTTTCATAATTCATTAGTTATAAATTAGATTACATATGAAATATGTCAGGGCGGTACGGTGGCTTAGTGCTCAGCACGTTCGCCTCTCAGCACTAGGGATTCCCGGTTCGAATCCCCATCTGGGTGGAGTTTCCATGTTCTCCCCGTGTCTGCGTGGGTTTCCTCCGGGTTCTCCGGTTTCCTCCCACAGTCCAAAAACATGGATCAAGTTAATTGAATTC
Organism: Corydoras maculifer; assembly: GCA_019802435.1. NCBI lineage: Eukaryota > Metazoa > Chordata > Actinopteri > Siluriformes > Callichthyidae > Corydoras > Corydoras maculifer. The sequence continues at coordinate 866,316 of JAFMOD010000119.1, forward strand.
TCAAAAATTGCCCAGTTTAGAGTGTGTCTGCGTGAGTGAGTATGTGCCCAGTGATGGATTGGCGTCCTGTCCTGGGTGTATCTGCCCAGCGCCCAAGACGTTCTCCCCTGGATGGGCATGGGGAACCCCACCGCGACCCTAATAGAGGATAAGCGTAAGATAATGGATGAATGAATGAAATATGTCTGCCAGCAGTGGAGAGCACATTCAGTTTTATTAAATGAGGGTTTTGGCTGAAAAGTTTCGAATAAAGGAACCTGAGCTTCGGCAGAAAAGCATGAATCCGTTTTACGAGTTCGTCGCAGATGAGTTTTAACGAGGTTTTGCTTTGAAATACCGTAACTTTGCGACAGTTTGCGCCTTCGGAGAAAAAATTCTGATGGTTTATAAAAGCTGAGAAGCTGCTCTTTACAACATACAGTGATTACGGTAACTGTACTCCCGATACTGGCGAAAAAAATCTGTCTCCGTCACACACACACACACACACACACACACACACACACACACACACACACACACACACAAAACCTTATGAAGGTGCTACTGCAACTGCCGCTGCTCCCACAATTTTTACAGCATCATCCAGTGCAGTGGATCCTTGTTTTTGTATTTTGTAGTTTATTTTATTTTATTGTAGCAATCCGTTCCATGATAAGTATGTAAATATATCAATATTATTAAAAATAAACATTTACAATGTGTTTTTACAGTAGTAATACATTTTGCACATAATTTGGTAATAAACTGCTTTAAGCTACAAAAAATAAAAAAAGTCATTGGAGACACTTGGGAACCGAAAGAGCCGAGCCAAAAGAACCGGCTCTCTGAAAAGCTCTGTGAAATTCCCGTCACGCCTGCGCACTACGTACTCGTTCAGACATAGTTTCGTTTTGGTCCAAAACATGAGAGGCTCCTTCTCCTCCTCCGTTCTGACGCAAACGTGCTAACAACTAAGCCACCGTGCCGCCACTCTCTGAGGTTCAATGAGTACAAAATCACAACTGATCCAGTATTAATAACTAAAAGCAGCAGCTACAAAACAACCATAATTCCATTATCTGTCGCCATTATCTGGCGCCAATCTATCACTGGACCCACATTTACTCACACACACACACTCTATATGGGGCAATTTGGAGAGTTCAAATTGACCTTGATCCATGTTTTTGGTCTGTGGGAGAAAACCTGAGAACCCGGGAGGAAACGGACTCTGGCCTTGATGCTCATTGTGTCCACAGTGCGGATTCTATAATACATATTATATAATACCCGAATAAGGTAGCTTTTCATTCAGATAACCTGGAGAAATTTCACCTACTGCCATGCATACAGAACGTTCCGATGTAGTAGCTATACTCACCTACATCTTTTGCCCACTATATTTAATTAGCCAATGACTCCTCCATCATTTAGGATAAGTCATGTGCACATCATAGTGAATAATTGGCATGATTTTGTATACACACATCAGCCTATGCTTTTTACATACACACACCACATTGATTTTACACTCAGTGTTTATTTTATTAGTTTTACTGACTCGACAGATGCATTTTGTAGCTCAACAATTACAAATAGTAGGCCACCATTTCTTCTGCATATGTTGTAGTCCTTGTTGTTGTGTGCTTTTATGGTCATGTGTGTGCCTTTTAAACTTAGATAAGACTAAGTGATCAAAATTACTAAGAACAGTTAAAATGTACATGCTGTTAGGTTTGTTTAGTCACTGCAAGATAAATTGATAAGAATGACTAGTGGATAATGACTATCTATCTATCCATCCATCAATCCATGTATCATTTACTTTTTCTATGCTTCTACCTACCTACCCTACCTAGTCCCATTATCTGTTTCATTGATACCCAGGTCTTCACCTAATGGAAGCATCACAACATTCACTATATCCAGTATATCTGTCTGTATATGATCAGCACATAAAAATTGTTTTTAAAGAAAAAAAGAACAATCCGTATAACAGGTGCACATTTAGAAGAAGCTAGACAATATTAAGAACTAACCCCTAACATTTACTTAACTACACACAGTGAGTATAAAACATCAAAAATGAAAAAAAAAAAGAAAAAGAAATGATGTATTAAGCGATGTAATAAGCTATTGAGAAGATGAAAAGATCCAAAGATAATTTGATCCAACTGTTCAGCTCCAACAAAACTTTCCTTCAGGATGATGGGACGGAAGGTAAACACAGTTCGTGGTAAAGTACTTTTTTGCTCATCCTTAAAAAAATATTAAATTATAGGGTCTTTATAGTCTGTTATAGGGTCTGTTTGGAGAACTGTTTTGGACCTGCAAACACCTAATAAGAATCCATTGCAACGTTCCCACTGCAATACCATTATAAACAGAACCAAAATGACAACAGGGACTGCAATCAGAGCGACTGATATTGATATTATTGACTCTAGGGGAAAAAAAGACAGTGGAGTTAGTTAAAAAAAAATGTCATTTATAAAATATTTCAATACAGTTATAAATGCTTTTTCACTAAGGAAATTTGGCACAAAGCTAAACACACGGTACTAAAGACAATTCTATTTTAATCCAATCAGAACTTCTTACATTTTGTTGAAAACAGTATTAATTAATATAAAAGTACAAATACACAATACAATGGAGATTGCAGTCACTGGCACGGTACATGTGTAACTGATGAAGTGTGTGCTAAAAAGTAACAATAAAGCATGATATAATAAAAAAAATAATAATAATATGATGCTTAAAAGAAATATTACTGTACCACATTTACTGAAGAAGCAACCTCATTATCTAATATCAATCTAAGCAACCTCTTTCATAGCACGGTTACATTTTAAACACCATGTTTAAAAATATGATTAGTTACTGGAGTTCAATTTCAGTATAGACACTTCGCAAGATGATTTAATTTTTAAAACACCTCTTTACAGTGATTTATTTATTAATGCACACCCTTTCCTACCTTATTGCTTTATTACATGATAGGCAGTGTAAAATGAATACAATTTGACATCAAATACATAAAAAAAATGTATCCCATGTATACATACACAAAAATAACTAAAATGGAAATGATGTTTGAAAGTAACCTGATTCAATCACAATTTCTTGTAGTTAATACAGAATTGTACATAAAATATTACTTAGCACAACATTTTTGGATACCATGTATATTATCACACACACACATATATGTATGTATATTATCACACACACACATATATGTATGTATATATATATATATATATATATATATATATATATATATATATATATATATATATATATATATATATATATATATATATATACCCCCCCCCCCCCCCCCCCCCCCCCCCCCCCCCCCCCCCCCCCCCCCCCCCCCCCCCCCCCCCCCCCCCCCCCCCCCCCCCCCCCCCCCCCCCCCCCCCCGAACTGTGAGAAAATAAAAGATAAAAAAATATATATATATATAATTTTATCAGATGAATTCAACATTCTAAACAGCACAATACAAGTCAAAGCACCACTATCACTATAAGGTTTTACTTTATTTTTCTATTTGTTTTTGTCTGGACATTGTGTAATCACACTGTCCGTTAACATTTTACCATGAACACTTAATACTATTAAGACAGGTAGACTGATAATGTTTCTTCCAAACTATTATTAATATTTTAAATTTTTCATTATCATTAAAACATATGCCTAATAATCTATTTAGCTATATCAATATATCACAGGGGATGGTTAAAGAATAATTAATAACCAAAAGCCAAAAACATTATATGAGTAAGGACATCTTAACAGGAATTAACAACAAAGCAGAAGAATAAAACATGAAATAATACATTGAGGCGGTAGATAACATGCATCAGGCCAAAGGAGATGCAACTGACAAACATTTAGTTTTGAATTCAGTGAGTCTAAATCCTAAATAATCCCAACAATCTAAACCCAGGAACAGAAAATGTGCCCTTGGCAAACAGTTAAATCATTATACAACTTAATGAAATCATTCATGTACATAACATATATTCATTCATTCATTATCTCCCGCTTATCCTCTATTAGGGTCGCGGGGGGGTTCCCCATGCCCATCCAGGGGAGAACGTCTCGGGCGCTGGGCAGATACACCCAGGACAGGGCGCCAATCCATCGCTGGGCACACACTCACTCACACAGACACACTCTACAGGGGGCAATTTTCAGAATTTAATTAACTTGATCCATGTTTTTGGACTGTGGGAGGAAACCGGAGAACCCGGAGGAAACCCACGCAGACACGGGGAGAACATGGAAACTCCACCCAGATGGGGATTCGAACCGGGAATCCCTAGCGCTGAGAGGCGAATGTGCTAACCACTAAGCCACCGTGCCGCCCCATAACATATATAAGTACGTAAAATATTTTTATTATTTATTTAATTAAAATAACTTTAATAAATCACAGACATGGGGTATAAAATAATAGGAATCACTTACCTAATGTCACAGTAAAGTTTTCCTTTTGATGGCCATGTTTTAATTGTGCAAAAAATGAATACTTTCCACTTTGAATGAATGAGAAATTTGTAATTATATAAGTGCACACATAAAGCGTCTGATTTTGACTATAACTTTCAGTTGTATTTGTACAATTTGTTTCATAATGAGTACAGATGTACTTAACAATAGTGCAATTATAGTTACATGTAACATTACAACTTAAGACTAATGGTGTATTTACTTTAGCAGTTTGGTTTAAGCATTTTACAGATGAAGCTGTAAACAAGAAAACAACAAAAAAGAATAAAGATGGTCAGATATGAAATGTAACATATTGAACAGAATAAAAGCAAACAATTGGAATATAAATCTAAATTACATGATTATACTTACTTTCACTGGCTGTGATTAAAAGTGCCTGGCACACACAGAAAAAAAGACACAGTATACGTTCCATGGCCTGCAGGAACAAGTGTAAAAAATTTTAAAAATTTAATAAATTAAAGTACAAAAATAAGGTCATTTGCAGTGCTAAATGTTTGAACTTGGTTATAATAAATGAACAAATCACTGATGTTAAAATGCCAGGTTTTTTTAATAAAACAAATTCCCATTTGAATTGCCATTTAGCATATAAATCCAATATCGGTTATAAATTGGTTATAAAAGAATAAATCATTCATTCATTCATTCATTATCTCCCGCTTTATCCTCTAGTAGGGTCGCGGTGGGGTTCCCCATGCCCATCCAGGGGAGAACGTCTCGGGCGCTGGGCAGATAGACCCAGGACAGGGCGCCAATCCATCGCTGGGCACACACTCACTCACACAGACACACTCTATATGGGGCAATTTGGAGAACTCAATTGACTTGATCCATGTTTTTGAAATGTGGGAGGAAACCGGAGAACCCGGAGGAAACCCACGCAGACACGGGGAGAACATGGAAACTCCACCCAGATGGGGATTCGAACCGGGAATCCCTAGCGCTGAGAGGCGAACGTGCTAACCACTAAGCCACCGTGCCGCCCTGAGATTAACTTAGTTGCAATATCGAAGAATCTTTAAATATTATCCATCTTAAACTAGTTAGGACCACAGTCTAATGCTTTTAGCTCATTGTGGTTCTAATTCTCACTCTACATTGGAGATGTTATTATTTAGAAATGAAAGCAAATCCGCCAAGTCAGGATTGATAATACTGCAGTTCAGCAGATTACTCCTTGAGTAATCCAGTGTAGTAAACTACACTACATTGTAGTTCTCCCTCACTTGTTTTTTGCTTTGGATAAAAATATCTGCTGAATGACTAAATGTAATGGCTAGAAATAGTCCTGCCTGCTAAGAGGACCAGAACTCATGTAAGACTTTCTAGACAAGAAAAAGATCCAAGAACTACATTCAGTAAAACTGACATTAGAGTTGCACAATGCATTAAACAAACAAACAAAAAAAAAACACCATCTAGATGATAGGATTAAAAATTTTGCACAACATCAAAACACTATTCCAAGAATGAAATGGTGGTGGTAGAGTTTGCTTTAAGACTGTTTAACTGGAAATGTAACTTTAAGCTAGGAAGTTAAGGAAATCATAAGTGTGCTATATGTTTTTACATATAGGTGCTCTATACTTCAAACATTTCACACCATTGTATTTTATATACTGTATGTGTTCTTTAAACACCTGATTAGGAATGGCTTCATGACTTTGTTGTACACGGTGAAATTTCATTAAGGGAATTGCTCATGTTCTCTAAGCATAAAGGTTCCCAAACTGAGCATCCATTTCCATAAAATACCACAAATCATGAAAGTAAGTTGCAGAGCTTAATAATGTTCTAAATGCTGAATCTGAATCCTGCTTACCTCGTTTTTTTAAAGCATGAACAGAATCTGCTTAAGCAAATGATCCCAAATACTTCAATGCTTCTCAGTGTTCCAGTCAAAGACTCCAGTGCACATTTATATAGAAGTAAAAAAAAATGAAACTTGACTCCTAGAATTTTGCTCCTCCTTCAGTGAACTCTTACTCTCACTCTGTGGCTTTGATGCCTCCTTGTGTACCAATCTGAAATATGTCAAATTTGTCAGTGTGCTCTTCACTACAAAACTGACCTACTTATTATTATAATCCTCACCTGTTTTATTTTAGAATGTATCGTGAGTTTGCAGATAAGCAACTGTCTATACACCTAAAACCCAGCTGGTTCAGAACTGCAGAACTTAAGTGTGACTCAACTTAAAAACTTAAAGTACCTAACACAAAATACTAAAGAATAAAGCAGTACATTACCGTAAAATATATATTTAAGCAATCAGTTCAGTATGAAGCTGGATTTTTGTGGACAAATTGTGCCTCCAGTGGCTTAGTGGTTTAGCACGTTCGCCTCTCAGCTCTAGGGATTCCCGGTTCGAATCCCCATCTGGGTGGAGTTTCCATGTTCTCCCTGTGTCTGCGTGGGTTTCCTCCGGGTTCTCCAGTTTCCTCCCACAGTCCAAAAACATGGATCTAGTCAATTGAGTTCTCCAAATTGCCCCATATAGAGTGTGTCTGTGTGAGTGAATGTGTGCCCAGCGATGGATTGGCGCCCTGTCCTGGGTGTATCTGCCCAGCGCCCGAAACGTTCTCACCTGGATGGGCATGGGGAACCCCCCCGCGACCCTAAAAGAGTTTAAAGCAGAAGATAATGAATGAATGAATGAATGAAACTGTGCCTCATGCTGGTTTAGATGGAGACCTGGAGAAGTAATTAGACAAAGAAAATCGACAGACAGATAAAAAGCACCCAGACATGTTTCTTTAAGTCACATTTACTTCCCGAAATCTTTTTACCAAACAGATAAATAAATATAACATAGTAATAACTTGTTAATTTCTAAACATGACTGTATAAACTCTGATTTGCTGAGTAATTTATATTGACAATGTCTGTGGAACTAATATACACACATATGTGACAGTATACTTTCACCTGTCCTCGTAGCTGTAAGACTAAGAGCATCTTTCATACAGGTTAAAGCGTGCCAACGAGTTTAGCATGAAAATTCTCCAACTTTACAAACACAGGCCGTTGTCGGATGAGCAGACCTCATAGGATTGTGCTATAGTGCGTTCACAATGTGTCCGAATTACAGCAAATTCTAAATGAGACTTTTAATCTATAAAGAGCCTAACATTGACAAATCTGTTACAACTGCACACGTCAAGGTCCAGGATATATTAAACAGCAAGCAGTCACTTATACTCGAGACCTACTGGGTGTAGGAATATTAGCTGGGTGTAGGACTGTTATGGCTTGATAACAAGGTCAGAATTTGAGGGGTCAAACCACAAACTGATTAAATAGCCCCAAAATAATAGTAGCTCCCAGAATCCCACATGTGGGCCCTTTCCTGGTATAAAAAAAGGACATCCGTGGACTAGAGTAACTAAGGATATTCCTGCTGGACTGTAGTGGCAGAATGGTACTTTGGCACAATCAAAAAAATGTATTGCACTGATATGAGAAGGGTAGAACTGTTGACAATTCAGAATCTTCATGTGGGCGATCATGTTGTTTCAGCTTAAGCACATAGCAACTGCTTACTGTGAACCACAATGTTAATAGTGTGCACAAAACCTACAACACTCAGTTGGTACAGACGGTCGAATGTTGGAACAAATGCTGATATCGTGGCTTCCAACCTTCCTTAAATCTTAAATTTATCGTTTCTGGTACGAGTCCAACCCAGAATTTACGGGAAAATCGAGGAACTACTGCTAACAGATTTCTCTCAGATTTCTAAAGCCATCTTTACAGGTCATCTTTAATCCATGGCTAATCAGCTGCATGTGATGACCAGCATGTTAGGTTATAAATGATTCAGACAGGCTGTGGATGCACTATTGGTCAAACTTACAGCTGTTCATACATCTAAACAGTATACAGTAATGAATTGATTTAACAAAAGTCTTATTGTAAGAAAATCAAGAGAGACACATTCAGAGAGCAAATGGGTCAAAAGGACAGGCCTAAACGACAGCCAGATATCACGGTATAGTTCTCATCACCACTAGACTTACTGCTTTTTTTTTTTTTGCAGAAGAGAGGAGAATACAAGAAGCCATCACTATTCAGCCATGCTGGCTACATTAAACAAGAACACTCAGGCAAGAAAACCAATAAATAACAAGGACAGGAATTACATTTAAAGAGAAATCAACTCTGGAAACAGAGAGTAAATGTAAGAGTACTTAAGGTTAAGTGCAAGAGATATTCCGGTGCAAAATCATTTTTGCATTCAAGACGAAAAGCTCTAGTATGAGCCATTTACCTACATTATATACTCGGTCCAGGAGTCTTTAGAACACAGTCAGCTGTAGCACACATCTTTCCTGTGTAGTGTTCACTAGTGCTCTTCTTGTACTTTTCGGTTAAATCCAGGGCTATCCTATGTACTGTATATAGTTATATAACAAGCTCCTGCTGTATTTACATAGGGAGCCGTTTGGCATTCCAGATCTATACAGGTCAGGCACTGTTTGTGTTTTGGGATGGGCAATATGGCCATATCATACCTGTATCATTATTAATGTAAGATACCAAGTGCAAGGATGCTGTTACGACGCGAATCAACATCCAGCTCCAATGCAATGGGGATTATTACTGTACGTCTGCATATTCAGTGCTTTAATGCCTCATACAAGATTACATTCACAATCATAAAACGCAAATGTTCATTCCATTTTCACCAGTTCAAATTCCATTTCTGGCTTAACACCAGTGTAACCATTAAATACGAATGTTATCTACATTGCAAAACCTTTCATAGTGCCTCAGATTTTTCATTCCATGGGACAAACATCTCAAAGCAAACTGCTTGTTGTAACTGACAGGCTCATACGGTTATTAAAAGTGTATAATATCATGAAAAAGATCTTTATGAACTCATTCCTGTGCAGAAGAACACAGACTTCCATTAGAAAATTGAGTAATGTGGTCCTAATGAGCTGCTCTATCTCAGAAAGGAAGAAGAAGATAAGACAGTGACTGGAGAAACTGATATTTTGCACATTGTCATAAGTTATTACATAAATAGGAACTAATATATGACTGTGCAAGTCCTAATGTTATCAAACACCTAAAAACATGATCATAAGAACGAGCAGTTTACTGGTGAATTTAGGATTGTAGTATATAGCAATCTCTGCTTTTTACGTCAACAAAGCCATGTGGTCATTTTGTGGTCAATGCCATGCTTGTCAAACTCTTTATGCCCATATTTGGCAGTCAGGGTCTAAGCAGGATTTTCAATAAAAAAAAAATATAGGATTGGTCACAAACACAAAAAACAACATTACATTTAGTGGTAAATAAATCCGGTCTGGATACGTCTTCCTTTGTGTACCTTTTTCTGCTCATCACTGGACTCTTTGACTCATGAGCTTGTTTAAGAATAATAATACTAACACTGCTACACATAGCTTTCTTATTGTATAATTACATTACTATTAACCTTTCATTTGTGCTCATTCAAACCACAAAGTGACCTCCATAATCTCATTGTATAGTTTACTGATAATAGTCTGCATGTTTTAGTTTTACTATAATGTCTTTAAAGCACTGTAATTTATAGAACTCAATGACGGCCAGGAGAAAAATAGCAAAACACATTTATATATAGGGAATGTAATAGAGGCTATTTGAAAAAAAATCAGGGGGCAATAAACTCGCCCCTAAACTTCTGCTTTAAGCTACAACCTTTCCAGGGTCCTTTAGTTTACTTCTGGTTCCTTTTATACCTAAAAAAAAAAAAAAAAGATCCATATAACTGAACTGATTTTAGTTTAGCAGTCCCTGATAATTAGGCACATTACAATCTATGAAATCACCTGCCAAACATGCTTACAGTCATGGTTATTTAAACACAGGCATCATTTGACATTATAGCTACATTTTTTGACAAAACTACAGAAATGGGTTTAAGATTTGTGGAATAGAAATGCATAGGGATTTTAACATTCTTATTAATCTGATTGTATTATTGGTTATGGATGCTCGTGGTTAAAAGAAACATCATTTAAAGGACACGACTATTGCAGGAATAATGTCATTATTGTCGTTTTATAACTGACATAATACATTTTTCACAAATAATAATGAAAGGATTCAGCTTTCTTAGCTCTTAGTATCTTAACGTCTGAGAATCACGCACATGGACAACAGAATGAGGTTTTCATGCCCTTAAAATGCAAACTTTTAAAAATGAGTTGAATCCTGGACATGCACCATTAAGCAAACCAAATGATTAAAAAACTTTGACATCATGCTTGTTCCTTATTGTTCCTTATTTGTGCTTGCACGTTCTGCTCACTACCTTACAGTGCTGTACTACAGCAGAGGTGCAATAAATACATGCACAAAACACTAACGCAGATCCATCTCCATCGATCAGAACATATTTTTGGATCACATATGTACAAAGCTTTGGAGAACAAAGCCTTAGTACTCGCTTGTGCTGTATTCTAATCCTGTAGATTTCATTCTTCAGATTCAGATGGGACCTGAATGTACGTTGGGCTGCATTTAGGATACTTTAGGTTTTTTTGACCACAGACTTCATAGTAATGTTTTCACCAAAGACATCAACAGGCCTACAGGCGTAAAAATACACTGTGACACTAAGTGACTTAAAACACCTTCGATTCACTTAAATAAACATTCAAATATCAAACTTGGTCATATCATACATTTCTTCTCAGGCAATCGAGTGGCGCTTAGATTGAAATCTAGCTGGTGGTTTGGTAGTAAACCCAAACATTATATGATAATGTTTTGACGCATCGTTGTAACTTTAATGCCATATTGCCCATCCCTAACACTGAGCATTAGCTCAAATGTGGACACTCTGATATTTCGGTCTTACAAAATGCAATTTGGAATGTGATGCCTCCTGTAGTTATGACATTAGCAGGTAATCAAAGTGAACTGTGTTGTTTAAAAAAAAAAAAAAAAAAAAAAAAAAAAGAAACGGCAAGTAAGCTCTTCTATACTTTGACACAGAAACAAGAAGTTCTGTATGTCACCTATATGGCTGATTCTGCAGTGCAAACTGTTGTTTTAAAGGTACGAAGCTGTTTTGGTCTTAATTCAAATAGAATTTCAATGAAAGAATCATGTACTAAACACAGAACTGGCGAGATGAAGATTTGATGAAGTCATCCTTGGGTTCAGCCCTTGATAAACACCAGCACCCTCGACCTCTGTGATGCTAAGCAGCACCGCTGACTGCGACATGATCCACCAGGGCACTATCACAGAGTCTGACTCAATCAGGATCAGGACTGCTATTCCCTGGTACAGAGAGCAGGAATGATGCATGGGAAAGAGAGCAAAGCTCCCTTCCTTTCTAGTACAAACTACATCCTGAATACAAAGGGGTAGTTCATTTTTTGACGGCCTGCCGATAGCTGTGTCTCTGGCCTTGCCCGTTTTTGGTTCCATTGCCAGTGCTTGGATTGGGCCTCTCTCTGGCGCTGGAGGTGCAGCTGCTTTCCTGGAGACTGGGGGTGGACTGTACCCTCTGCAGAGAGCCTTCGTCCACCAGCATGGCCTCAAATACGGAGAGATCGTCACTGCCACAGCGCTGCTTCGCTCTTAGAAGCATGCTGTATGTTTCGTAACGCGTTTTCTGCAAGACAGTCAATTTTAGACCTTAAGAACATAAATTGATAAAACCATACATATCTATAGAGAGAACAGTGGGAAAAAGGTTTGGTACTAAACACAAATATAGTTCTAATTGTGTGTCACACTTAGAAATTTAGAGAACCAAGTGTGATAATCAGTAACACATTTAAATCTTACATGTCATCAGTCCAAAGGTGCTAAAAATGTTCTGTTGCTGATTTTGGTTTGTACTCAATGTCCAGTGCATCATCACATTAGTGTCCAGCGATAGTCAGACAGCACTGACCAAGTCCAGTCTCCTTGGTAACGATTTTTCATCGTAAAAATGTCTTAGTAAAAGCCCTCATCACTTACTGCACCAAGACTATCAGGGAAGAAATCCATGTGTGACTCAGAAGAGGACTCTTCAAGGACATTCTCAAGCTTAAAGAAAGTTTTTATCTAGTATGAATAAGTTTGGTTCTCTATAGTTGGCAAAAAAAATGTTCAGCAACATCCTTAAATGATTTCTAAGTGATTTGCTCAGGATGCTTCAGAAGCTCTTCAACTGATCGTCATTCATGATCAGATTTCTGCCTTTCCTTCACAAAAACTTTTAGTTTAATTTTTAATCATAATTTACAAAGGCATGATTTGAAGAAAAAAGGAGAAAAGAAAAAGAAAAAAAGAATTTTAAAGGTATTTCACCTCAGTACACACAAGCTCCATGTACAAAAAAAAGGCTGGTTTCCTAACCACAAGCCTACGACTGCCCCCTTGTAAATGTTACAACCTCACAGCAAGAAGGTCTCAGGTTCACTGTTGTGCATCTCACCTCAAACTCCAGATACTCTTCCCTGAGTCGGTACTCCTCTAACTCACGACCTTTGACTTTTCGATCGGGAGGATATGAGCGCAGTTCAGCCAGCTCCGTAGAGGTGGTATGAAAACGAGTCTCGTGAGATTGTACCTGTTCCTCCTACCACACACACAGAAACAGAATAATAAAGGCAGCCACTGAACCCCTGTACAGCTTGACAGAATTATTTATCCGATTCCAGCATCACTAAATCCAAGCCACATTTAACCCGAGTTAACCAGCTGAGATCAGCTGTGTTTTCAGCACTAAACTTGCAAGGCAGTAGAACCTTAATTCCAGTATTAGGACGCATTGTATGGGTTAAATGGTTTTACCGGTGAGAGTTTTGACGCTGAGCCCGGCAGCAGAGGGCGGCTAAATTTCTTCTGTGAGCCAATAGCAGCTGGAAGGGGAGGTGCAGAGAACATGGCAGCGACGGTGTTGATGCGGGTGATCCAAGATTGCATTTGTTCTGCATTTCTACACACATACACACACACACACAGGATCAGCCATCCAACCCATGTGTTTAAAAGAAAACATCTGGAGGAACCAGCAGAATAATCATGGTCACACGCTGAGCCGGTTCCATTGGCAATATTTTTCCCCACAATTATTATTTTTTAATGAATTCAGGGAATGTTGACGGGGGGAGGGGTGCTGAGGCGAAACACTCACTGAGCCTGGAACAGGTAGACTCTCCAATCGGCCGTGCGCAGGTAGAAGACGTTTGGCCGTTTGTGGTAATCAGTGGCTCTAATGGCAAGAGAATGGTGAATTGAGATGGCGTTCTTCAGATCTTCATCAGACAGCTGCTTATCAGGTCGATATTCACCCTGAAATATTAGTTTTATATTAATTGATTAGTTTATAAAAAAATATGTTGCTCATAGAACCTGTGATCTGTTGACATGTAAACAAAGAACTACAGAATGAGTTTATCAGGTAGTCAGTTATTCATTCATTCATTATCTTACACTTTATCCTATATTAGGGTCGCGGTGGGGTTCCCCATGCCCATCCAGGGGGGAACGTTTCGGGCGCTGGACAGATACACCCAGGACAGGGCGCCAATCTATCGCTGGGAACACACTTACACAGACACGCACGCATACACACTCCATATGGGGCAATTTGGAGAACTCAATTGACTTGATCCATGTTTTTGGACTGTGGGAGGATACAGGAGAACCCGGATGAAACCCATGGGGAGAACATGAAAACTCCACCCAGATTGGGATTCGAACTGGGAATTCCTAGTGCTGAGAGGCGAACGTGCTAAGCCACCGTGCCGCCGGTAATCAGTTATGGGACTCATAAACCAACACATATAATATTATATATATTATAAATACACTCTCCAGACACTTTGTCATATTCAAATCTGCTTTGTAATTCTAATGGACTGTGGTCCATCATGGTAATAACACTGATACATTGGTGGAGTGTAAGTGTATTAAATTGGTGTATTGAGCGAATGAGCTACTGTCTTTCATTTGATATTTTAACTGCAATAAGGAAAAGTAATGTAGATGAACAGGGTTTAAAAATCCCAGCAGCAGTGCAGTGCTGAGCATTAACTCAGGGTGTGTGTTTGTGTGTGTTTACAATTCACGCTGACATAAAAAATATTTCCACATGTTAGTTTATTTGTCCAAAGTATCTTTACACTCAATGAACATTATAATAAAATTGTAACTACAGTATGAGAAATTTTCTTGCCCCTATAATGACACCATTACTGCAATCTACTACATACAGTTCTCATCCAAAAATATTTTCATAACCACACACTCACACGCACAGAGCAAAATTTAATCTCTTTCAGATCCTTAATAAAAACGGCTAGTTGTTTGTGTCTTAATGTTTGGTAGTATTGGCATGCTGATGTGTCCCATGTGAGTTTTTAAGGACACTAAGAACATTTCTTTTCAAAGCAGCTGACGTAGCAGAAGCCCGAACATGAGGCCAGCTGGAGAGAACGGTTCTTCGGCGTAACATTGAGCCAGAATTCGATCATGATTAACAGTAAAGCATAACGTTTTTTACTGCTCTACAGCTTCAAATTTCATAACGTTTGCTGAAATGACCTGCACACGAGTGATAATTCAGCATGATGCAATGTGCAGTAATGTAAATAGAAAAATATACTATGCACGACTTTACCACACGAGGGCGCAAGAAGACAGCTTTACAATACAGAGCGTGTGTTCTGGCTCTGTATTCTTGTATTTGCATAAAAAAATCCTTGCATTTAACACAAAATTTAAATATTTAACACATTTATATAAATATATTGTTAAAAGTAAACTTTTTTTTTTAAATAATATAAAGGGACGAAAGGCGGCACGGTTGCTTAGTGGTTAGCACGTTGGCCTCTTAGCACTAGGGATTCCCGGTTCGAATCCCCATCTGGGTGGAGTTTCCATGTTCTCCCCGTGTCTGCGTGGGTTTTCTCCGGGTTCTCTGGTTTCCTCCCACAGTTCAAAAACATCAAAAATTGCCCCATATAGGGTGTGTCTGTGTGAGTGAGTGTGTGCCCAGCGATGGATTGGCGCCCTGTCCTGGGTCTCTCTGCCCAGCGCCCGAGACGTTCTCCCCTAGATGGGCATGGGGAACCCCACCGCGACCCCAATAGAGGATAAAGCGGGAGATAATGAATGAATGAATAAAGGGACGATATTATGCCCGCAATGAACAGAAACTGTTGATTGTAACATGGGATATTGTAGCATGCATGGAGGAGACAAGAGACCTTCAGTAAGTTTAAAACAGTCTTACCTTTTGAAGATAAAGTATAAGACCCTTCAGAACAGCGTAGAACGTCTTCCAGCCTCGCTTCCCCCGAGGTGCTAAAATTGACATGATGGCTTGTTAACTCAGTTATTTATTTAAAAAAAAAAAAAAAAAAAAAAGTTGGTGGAGTTGATGAAGGTAATCAGTAGGTGTTATAGAAACCTTAATTTATAAGGTCTCCAATTTTCTGATGAAAACTGTGGGGCATTACATTTTGTACAACTCTTTTACAATTTATTAAATGATCGCATTATGATGGAAATATTATTAATTGCACAATTTTTGGGCAAATTATGTAACCATGACTATTCAGGAAAATAATTAGTAATAGTAAATTCTCCCTTGTTGACTTGTCCATGAGTTCTGTGAAAGACTTCAGCACCTGCTGCAACACTAACAAACATCTTAAATACAAAAGAAATGATGCAACTACTTTGTCCTGCTCTGCGTACTGTATACTGTTCACACTACAACTAGTAATTTTAAATGACGCACTTCTTTTGCCATCACAGTCGGCGTGGACTTTGCGCACCAGGAAACCCGTCTTGTAGAGAAGAGCGCCTGACGCTGGTACCATCCCACTGCACTTCATCCCCCTGGAACTGGAGTCTCCACGTTGCTCACCGAGCTCAGAAAACGACTGGCGCAATTCTTCTTCATCACTAAGTGAAAAAAAAAAAAGAAAAGAAAGTAAGAGGGACGTTATTACAGTGACAATATCACTGCAAGTGAAAAAAGAGCATCCATATTAAAGCAGGCACAGAAACCCATTTCTTTTTTTTTTTTTTTTTTTTTTTCAAACAATGCCCTCAGGATGATCAATAATAAAAAATGGAACATTTAATTTATGGCAACTTAAATAAAATCTCCAGTACGATTGTTTCTGTTTTATAACACACACACGGCTGAAGGTATTTCAGAGAGGCTGCTTAAAAAGAATAACAAATTCTTAAGATAATCCAACAAGGGCACTTCGTATTCAGTTCTAATCCCGTCTCCGGCTTATGTCCCACTTGGGTCTGATGTTGCCTGCTAATTTACATTTATTTTGCCTCAGACGTTTTATATAAGTCTAAACAGCGTTGATAAACCAAGGGCTTTCTGAGGCAAAACTCTCGGAGGATATTAACCAGCCAACACGTACCATATGTCAACCAGTAGATTTAGTGTAAATATAAACAGTTATCATGGAAATAGATATAACTATCTACATCTGTAAAAGATTTTCATATTAAACAGACATTAATAACATGCTGAATCAGACAATGGCAGTGAACAGAGGTCTATTCTGAATATTTACTTTAGATTACACTGTACAGACATTATGTGTTCATTCGCTTTCTTGAATTAAATTCAGATGCTGAATTAATTTTAGTTAAACTTGTCCCCAAATAAACAGATTCCCTTCGCTGTGCAATATTAAGGCAATAACATACAAGATGGTGAAGTGAAGTACAGTTACACCTTTCATGTGATTTATTCAAAATAATGCACTACCACGCTTACAAACACATTATAATAAATAAAATGTGTTTATTAAACAGAATGGTTAGTCTACATAATACAGTCTGGTTTTTAAATTATTAAAATGTTATTAGAGAAACCGGTATCCTGTTACTAAGCAAACGCCCAGTGGCCAAATTAAAGAACAAAATTTATATACAGCCGCAATAGGATTAGTGCCTAATTAGTTTCATTCATTTATTAATTTCCGCTTTATCCTATATAAGGGGGGGGGGTTCCCCATGCCCATCCAGGGGAGAACGTTTCGGGCGCTGGGCAGATACACCCAGGACAGGGTGCCAATCCATCACTGGGCGTACACTCACTCAAACAGGCACACTCTATATCGGGCAATTTAGAGAACTCAATAGACCTTGATCCATGTTTTTGGACTGTGGGAGGAAACCGGAGAACCTGGAGGAAACCCACGCGGACACGGAGAGAACATGAAAACTCCACCCAGATGGGGATTCGAACCGGGAATCCCTAGTGCTGAGAGGCGAACGTGCTAACCACTAAGCCACCGTGCGGCCATGCTTAATTAGTGATTAACAAAAACCAGAATACCAGGTGTGGTAATGGCATCCAGCTGAGATGCATTTGTATTAATTGATGGTGCATCTTGGTAAGAATACTGTATAAATAAAGGCAAGGCTGACCAAGAGCAAAGCAAATATGAGATGCAGAAAGCTGTAAGATGTGACTCCACCGATCACCACACACCAGACTATCCATGGGCTACCTTCACCTGTATGTGACATTAACCACATATTTTCACCAACCCGCAGTCAGATGCTTTGGGAGGGATTCACTCTCCCTCTGCCCTCAATGCCTCCACCTTTAAACAACCTGTATAGGTCACAGATGTTGCAGCACTGCGGAAATATTCAGTCCCACCTTCCACCTCCCTGTCATAGCCAATAATGTCTGTTGTGCACCTGGCCAGTTCTGAGGCAGGTCTTGATCTGATCAGAGTTCTTCTAGCATCGATTAATATAAATCCATGACATGCTTTAAAAAGGTATCTTTTAGCTCTTCAACATATGATAGTTTAAAAAAGTAATTTTATTTTAGCATTTATGCTTTTTAAGTCGTAACTATTTTTTAAACTAGTTAGGAGTCATTTATTCTGTATAAATTGCCTCTTAGCATCTCATGTTTTATCACCTACATCAGTTGCTATAGTGCTGTAATCTTTTCCAGACAAGATTATTATGTAAAACACCAAAAGAAAATGACTGAAAATCCACTCATGTAATTGTCAATAAAGCCTGTGTGGGACACGGTGCGTATAGAAGCAGAATGAGTATGAGAAGACATTCTGCCATATTATAGCTCTGCGCGTGGGACAGAACAGCTAAAATGGATGTTAACCAGCGGATGAACCCTAAGTGGCTCCTCACAGGCAGGCAGGGAAGAAGTGCAGCGGTCAATCACACACACAAGCACCCGCTGTCCCGACTGAGCATGTGCAGTAAACTTCAGGCTTGTTGCCTGGTAACTGTCTGCATTTTCTTTCACAAAGCGCAAAATCAGGAAGATATGCGAGAAAGATTGATGTGTCCATGAGGAAGACAATGAATGGGAAGGAGATATCACATTTGAAAACTGCCTCGGTAAACAACGTTTTACTAGGTTATTAGATTATGTCAAAGTCCACCACCTGCAACGTACAAGCAACATCAGAAGGTTTAACTGTGCTTCCAGTTACGGCTGAAATAGATTACCACACACATTATGAACTGAATTAAAAAAATAGGTGAGGAATGAAGAGAAAAGAAGATGATGAAAAAATAAGAAACCTGACAAAGATATTTTAGAATATATACATATATACACACACTAATAAGAGACGTATATTCTGGAGAAGCACACCTGTACTGTCCAACATAGCCCCTAGGGGAGTATTAACAGTACCATATAAAAGGTTGGGCATACTCCCGTTGCAGTCCATCTGTGTTCTATGGTACATACTGTGTACTCTGTTCTCTAATGTTCTCAAAAGTAGCACTACAGAGCAGGGATTATTGTGTCAGTGCATTATTCCTATCCCAGCAGTGTCACTGAGGTGTTTAAATGAAACTACAGCAGCACTGCTGCACTAAAAACCATCACTCAAATACCTGTTCTGTAATTTTCCTGACCAAGAGAAAAGTCCATCTACAGTATATGGTAGGTAGACGAATTAGACAACGGAGCAAGAAGGGGAGTGTCCCAGGGGGTTACTTCTGGTCCCAAGCGCGGATTTTATGTGCCACATAAAACAATACAAGCTCCAATGCAGATCCTTGTGGGATTCCATATTGAACTCCATGTTCCTCCAGGTATTAAACTGTACAGTGCATGGTCTTAACCCATGGTCACTGATGTGGAGTTTGCATGTTCTCGGTGTTGTGTGTGGGTGCATATTCCCCCAGTTTGTCTTTCTGACTGTAAAAACATATCAAATGTGCTTGTGATAATAAATCAGCTAATCAGAAATTTGCAAGGCATCCAGGATGTCTTCCTACCCATTGCACATGGGATAGGCTTCAGATCAATAAATAAAGACCTCAATTAGGAAATGTAGCTTTTAATATGTAGGAAGGAAGAATAAAATAATTTAAGACATTTGAAAGCTAAACGGAAGTGTCAGGAATTAAAAGGTAATTCATGTTGGTATCAGAAAAGACTAAAGAAAAATAATAGGATTTTTTTTTATGCATCTTGCCAGTAGCAACAATAAACCGGGAGTGAGACGGTCACAGTGTCTCATGGAATGTGTGAGAATCAATAAAATTATGACACCGTATACCATCTTCCCTGTTCAAATTCATGAACCTGACAATAAACAGAACAGTAAGCCTTTTCTGCTCATTTATTTCAAAGAAATGCACACTGTGACACACTCTTGTCCTTTTTGCCTTATTTAGCAGGGTAATGTGTGCGGTAGCTAAAGTGTTTAGACGTAAACCATATGCAGTTTTTTCCGTATGTGCGCACGCAATTACCGTAAATCTTTGCATTTGCATGAAATGATATTGTTTAGGAGCCTGTACATGCAGTTCAGTAAACACTTGAGCTCCACTGGAGAAGTGCCACATGATTGCATATGCGAGCTGAACGACAAATATAGATAAAATCACATTTAAATAAATATATAACACCTACTGAGGTAGACAATGTTTTGATGACTGTGTATAATGTAATGTGTACATGTGCCGTCTTAAGATCAACTCATACAGGAAGACAAGAGATTAGTCAATTCCATGTTGATGGTGGAACTGCAATCTAAACACAAATTTGGCAGCATTCAGTTTGACAGCGGGACCAGTGTTGTGGTTGTGAGAAGTGGGATGCCACATGAAGGAAAACGGGGGATCAAAAAAAAAACAAAAAAAAAAAAACAAAAAAACAAAAAAAAAAAACAGACTAACCTCTTCAACCCAAACTTAAACCAGCACATCAGACGATACAGAAGAACAAACATTTCTCTCATCTAATGCTGCAGAATTGTTTTTGCTAAATTTATCAGGAACTTTTAACCTCCTTTTCAATTGTTTCGGTTCAATTCCCACTAATTAGACATCATTTCCCTTTTAAATACCAGCCATTAATTAGGGAGAGTGGACGCATCACTTATTCCGTCGGCATTTTGTAGTTGTATAATTACTGACCGTAATGTTAATCTCATAGGTTAGCCTCTGTTACTCCATTTTCTAATTTTTAGGACCTCAACAGAACCATCACGGATGGGTATTTTATTTAGGTGGTGGATTTTAAGCACTGCGCCATCATTGTAGCTTCTCAGTCCAGCGGTGCCACTAACGCTAACCCATCACCACCACATCAATCAGAAAAGGTCCAGCCATTACTGATTAGAGAATGACTAACCTACACAAAGTCGACACAGTGTTTTAAACCATCCGCCGCACAACCGGGTCTGATCCACTGATACAAGAGCAACATATTAACACACTGCCACCATCATAGTGTCACATCAGTTCTGAGAATGATCCACACCACACAAACCATACCTGCTTTATGGCGATCTTAATTAGCGTAATTAATAAATAAATAAAAAGTATTAAAAGATGGAAGAATGGCGGTATAACCGTTAACCCTCTTTGTGGTGGGTGCTGCATCATGGCCGGCCCTGTGCTCTAAGCCCAACCATCAAGTTGAGATGTTTGTTAGTCGCATAACGTAAATGGAGCTAAAAAAATTGGCAGGTTATTCAAGCTTATTCTGCTCATCGCAATCGCAATTTTTCTTTGATAAAAACAAATTTTAAAGTGCTTTGAGTTTGTTAAAACACCAGTCCAGCTTTCTCCATCTTTATCATTTGAATCCGAGTCATTTGAAGCAGGCTTAAAACTGGACTCAGCAAATGTAAAATTCTAGACAATAAGGTCAGAAAAATGATATTAGCACAGGAAAAAATGTGGTACCAATATTGTAACCAGACAATGTAGAAACACCCTCAGATGATAAGCAACATTATCTACATGGAAATTCTCAATGTCCCCATTTCATTTGTTCCATTTGCCCTTTTCTCTGTCAGCACGTTTGTAATTAAACCCACCCCTCATCCCTTCCTTGAGTACATTTGAACTTGCTGTTCAATTTCTCTCAGAATCATCTTTTATTTACACTATGCAGAATTTATAACATGAGAGAGTTGAGTGTCATGCTGGTGTGAGAGATCTACTGTAAAAAAAAAAAAAAAAAAGAAAAAAAGACTCAGTCAGCTGCAGTTGCATGAAGCAGAGCCTGGTCCAGCTTCGTAGATGTGTTATACTGCAGTACTGTACCATGTGATGGTCTATAGAGAGAGAGTGAGGCTATTTTAAGGCAGGTTGTAGGAGGACTGTAAGCACACCTTTGCTCTGGATGCAAGCAGGCAGCCCTAGCCTTCAAAGAGTCCACCGCTGTGTGTGTTTGCTTGTTTGTGTGCGACTGAATTGAGATCAGCGAAAAAGAAATAGAGCTGCTGCTATGGAGCGGTAGCCATGGAGGCGTAGCTATGGCAACAGTGCTAGGAAAGCCAGCGATGTTAATTGGAGACCGAGATGGCAAAGCAGGAATAGAAATCTTTGACACGTTAATGTTTCTACTGAACGCCCCTACGGCACCACCGCTCCAGACGTCATCAATTCACAAATTTATTATAACAAGTCACTTATCAGGAATTGTGGCCTTTTATTGTTCTGATCTACACTTTTTCCTTCTTGCTTCATACATATTGCAAATGACCCAGACACACAAAAATATTTAAAACATGGAAGCGGCTGTCCACATTCTCAGCAAATCTGGTTCTATTTTTTATTAGAACAAGCAAATCAATTTGTCCAAATCACGACCTTATTTTAGACCAAGGTCAACCTACAACCCATTACTGTCTTTTTGCACAATGCTTTTAACAAAAGTGACTTATACCAACTTAATGGGTTGCTGTCACAGTGCAGGGTCAGACAAAGATACAGCACCCCGGCTGAAACGAGGATTTATGGGTTTTGCTTGAAGGCCTATATTGGCAACCTTTGGTGGACTTTGGATTTGTACCCCAGACCCAGGTGTGCAGCAAGTTTTTTTTTCAAAAGTATGAGTGTTAACCCACCCCCTTTGCTATGTTCCTGCTCAAGCTTTCAGTCCCTAACCCTAACCACTGAGTTATTATAGCTAATGACAAAAAAAGCTTTACATATTGCTGTAAAGTCCAGAATTCCACCAAATATTCTCAATGTTTTGAAATGAGGACAACAAACCTTATTTCCTTTCACTGTCCAGTTACCAAATGGTTGCACTTTGTTGTTTCACAATTAAACAGTAGTCCACCTGTTTCTTTATATACATTACAGAAGCATTAAATCATATAATGGATTAAAAGGGGCTAACAATATATGTGGAGAAACAGATGAACTACAGTCCTTAACTGTGGAGCTACTAAACAACTGCATTGTGAGAGTTTGTTATAATAAGTTACATAATGAACAACTATATGCCATCAATGTCTTATGGGTATATTGTATTATAGTTTGTGGAAGGTCCACAATGTGGAATAGTTTGTGGAAGGTCCTTTTTCAGTCAATCAGAGCATACCTCTTATCCCACACCGCTTATCACGAAAATGTCTTAAGAATTTATGAAATGTCATACAGTGTAATAATGAAATAAATTTCCATATTGACACAGATATAAAATCTATTTATAGATAAGACCATTAATATATTACCAGCAAATAAATCAGTGTGCAGGCAGATAACGTTTATCATGATCTTTTTTCTTTTTTTGCCTGAAAACAATTATAGGAGTAAAAAGCTTCAGATGAGCACATGCCCCTTTTTTTAAAAATCCAATTTATTTTTAATGTCTTTACTATGTATTGAGATTGCATCTGATGTGCTTACAGCTACATCATAATGTGAAATGCTCAGGATAAAACAATTTGAGATAAACAATTATATTAATAACCATTTAATTGCAAGTATAATATCAAATGACTTGAATCGGTGTATACATGAACTAACAAAACTGAACTCTCTGTTCATTATCTTTTAACACAAGCAAATGCAATAACAGAACAGAAGACTCACATTGTCCACTGAAGCTTCTCATTCTTAATGGAGTTGTAAAGCGCCTGCAAACAGAAACAGGCAATTAGGAACATGCTGACAGTATGAGTTTATACAGAAACAACTGTATAAAAGCAAACAACTGGGTGTTGACATTATGATGTACACAACTGCACACCATCAACTACAAGTTTCTCTATCTCTCTCACGCACACACACACACACACACTTTTTAAATTTGTGACACTTGCTTCTCAGTCATTAACCAAGTCATGCATCACTAGAGACGTATGCATTTAGGGAACTGTAGTGACTCTATTGTTGAACTAAATGTTCAGGAAAAACATCCCTGAAGCAACAGATATTAGTTGCAGCTATTAAAAGATTCTTGAGGCACAATCATCATCCATGATGCACCACATTATGCTTACAAAGCAGATAACATATCATAAAAGTTTCCCTTGATATGGGTTTTAATTTGTGTACAGAGGTTAATAAAAAAATAAAAAATAAAGAAAATTCAAGCCATATGATAGATTTCTATGCAAAAAGATAGTTGCATTACTCAAGATGTTCTGACAATCAGATGCAGTACAATTGAAAACGAGGACATTTTATTACTGTACTACTTCAGAATTTCAATTAATCTCAATTAATCACAAAGTACATTTTGTGTCTAAATTTGTCAGAGATATCTAATTAAATATCAACATTAATAAATGAACTAATAAAAGTACTAAATAGATGGTAATTAAAGAAATGCATAATACAAGACGTCAGTAGCCTGTATTAAATCTCAGACCTTAAGTTTACAAAACACTGTTTATAAGTCGGCTTTGTTAAAGCAGCTTTCTGCTCTTTTTCTTCTTATCAATTATAATCTATGTTCCAATTTCTATGCCAATGTCTCTCCTGCCACACATTTCTTCACACTTTATTTCCCCAAACCATTGGACTCTGTTTTGTTCTCACACACATCTTTGAAACAATATCTACATAAACAACTTTAAGTGGATGGCACGGTGGTGTAATGGTTAACACATCTGCCTCAGAATTCAGGTTTGAGAGCTCAGAATCCAGGTTTGAATCCCAATTTGGTGGAGTTTCCATGCTCTCCATGTCATTTTTCCCGGGTTCCTCCCACAGTACAAAAACTGAATTTCATGGTGAATTGGCTGCTCTTAATTGCCCCATCTGAATTTCCCATGTATATTGTGTCTGTGCGCCTAGCAATGGAGTGTCCTGTCCTGTGTGTATTTGCCCATTGCCTAAAACATTCCCAATGGATGGTCATATGGAACTCCGCCATAACCTTACTGTAGAATTAAGAAGTCAAGATATTGACCTTACCCTGTTCTCTAATAATCAGGTCCCCTACAGAACACTAACCAATAAGGTATCTTGCTGGCATAAATACATGGTTATTGCAATACTATCTTGATTTTTTTTAAGTAAGAATAATGTATAAAGGAAGCAGCACCTTTATACATTTATCTTTTATGATTTGTTTACCAAATTTAATAAACTGGGTCAAACAGTATTTAAATGTGTAAAATAAATGTGATGAATGTTAAAAATATTATTCATGAAAATACTGCAAATTGCAGGCTTTTAAACAATAAGATGAAACATAAAAAAATATAATATAGTAATATACCAATAATGTAAATATATAATATAAAAATAAAATCTGAATAAAAAAGTAAATTTGATTTTTATGGCAACACTGGTAAGACAGGTACACATGTAAGTCTCCGCCTACCCTTTTTCTCTTGCGGAACTGAGGATGCTTTTGGCCGTCCTGGGCTTTGCCCAACAAGTCAGGGAACACCAGGGGTTTTAGGGAGCGCGAGCGTGGTGTACGTGGGTAACGGAAAGGATCCATCATACGGAAATCTCTCCCATAACGTACTGAGCATAGGGAACGGGAGCGCAGACGCCCTGCAGAGTGCAGGCTGTTCACCCCAATCATGCTGATGGAAAGGGCTTAGAGGTAGTAATAGGGGCAGGTACAAAAAAAGAAAAAAGAAACACACGTTTTCTCCGGTGATGCTTCAGTTCATGGCTTATTCAGAGTGGAGATGAAAGGAGATGAGGGTCTCTTTTAAAAAAAAAAAAAAAAAAAAATCAATAGACCTAATCCAATACTCCGGGAGAAAAGAAAACTTCAGCTACCTTTGGTGGAGGATAATTTGAAGACTTTCCTCGGCGTTTTTTCCAATAAAAATCAATTTGAACCACAGTGACTGTTCTTTATTTCTAAATGGATATTAACAATCCAGCTGGATGCACCATTGTCTCTGTTATCTCAAGTTCTTATCCCAAACTTGAAAAAGGAAATGAAAACTGCACTCTCTGACGAAGAACCGCAACAAGCCCATAACTCCAAAGAACCACCAAAAATAAAAAAAGGGTAGTCGTCAAAAAACCAACTACATCATGATTCACAATAAAAATACTACCCTAAGCCCCAAAAAAATCCGAAGTTCTTTAAAATAAATGTGACTAAATCCCAAACCAGTCCATTCCATTCAAACCAGGAGGCTGAGGGGCCTATGTGGATGCTCACAGATGGCAAGAGATAATGAGAAAGGTGTTGAAACACAACCAGAATTCAACAGATGGATGGAACTGGCGGAAACACAGACAGGAGAGCGCACACACCCACGCATACAATAAACACACAGAACAGAGGTAAACGTGATGGGTGCGCGTCGGGAAACTTGTTAAATTTTCCACTTCGGCCAAAGACGAATCAAAAAGCAAAAGAGACAAAAATCCATGTGTTGATTTATTCCATGTCCTCAAAAACTGGAGAAATGGAGGTAAAACCATAAAGAAAGAGGATCTCCTGGTGCTGTGCGTTTGCCTTTTTCTAAACAGACCTCAGGCTTCAAACACAGAGTCGCTCTCCCCCATCCATATTTTAATGCTCCATTCTATTTCTTAGTCCTCTTTTGGGACATTAACCCAGTTAAGCAGGGAGGAAAGGAACCTTCGGAATCCCTCGTCGCACGCCGGCTGAATCATGTCCAACAAGAACCTGAAACTAATCCTACTGTTGCTTTTTATTCCGCTTCATTCATTGCGAATGAGGGACAGTGGCGGATCCGTTGGAAGACCCGACTGAAGCCGAAGCTCTCCACCCTTCCTTTACCCCTTTCTGTCTTCCTCTCCGTCTCTTTCTCTCTCGCTCTGAATGCATATCTCCCTCCCTCTGCACTTGGCTACTGAACAGCCAATCGTGTCTTGTCTACACCCAGACACACAGCCCTACACTCTGAATACTGATTAACATTCTGCACTAGTCCTCTCTCTCGCTCTCTCTCTCTCTCAAATGTGTGGATGTGTTTGTGTAGATGTGCGAGAGAAAGACAGAGACAGACAGAGTGATGAACACTGATCAGAGAACAATCAGCACACAGGGGAATGTGTTAAAAAAAAATTTTTTTAAAAGCGGGATGCACTTTATACATGAAGCTGCCGTTAACCAATTCACAGAATTGAAGAAGGGGGATTTTAATTTGCTTAATTTGAATGGAAATCATTTCATTGTTTAAACATTAATACTACTCACATGTGGTGCTAACAAATGAGGCCAACGCAGTCAGAATCAGCAGAGACAGAAAAAAAGACCTCTGGCAAGATTTCACAGAGGAAATTGTGCAGAACATATTCACACTTGCCAGTTTTTTAAAGACACCATTAGATTCTTAATATGGTTTAAACTCAATATTAAGTATTATATTAGTAGAAAATTTTATTTTTTTCGGGCGGCACCATGGTATAAATGTCAATGCTTCCACCCTACGGACAGAAGGCCCTGGGTTCGAATAGCGCGGGTCCTTTTCATCTGCATTTCCTCTCCTGCATGGGTTTTATCCATGGTCTCTGGTTCTCCCCCATATTGCAAAGACATGCTGATAGGTTAATTAGAGATACTAAACTGTTCTGGTCATTGGGGGCGTACGCATCAGTAGACTCTTAGTACCAGTCACAAGCCCAGATTAATAGCAGGGTTATGTCAGGAAGGGCATCTGGTGTAGAACCGTGCCAATTTAAATGTGTGTATTTTCCTACTGTGAGACCCCTAAACAGAACAGCTGGACTTTTTCAAGTCCAGTGAATAATCTGATATGGTACAAAGAAATAAAGGTGTTACATTGGATGGTGCACAATTAGTTGGCCAGCGGTTCGTATTACAAGATGACGACCACAAAGATATTTCTAGGTTATTTTCAGAACTATGTTAAAAGAGAGGAACCAGGCTGCAGGCTTTGAAGAAAGGAAGGACCTGGACAGTCTCCAGAATTAAACTCCCATTGAGCCTGTTTAGGGAAAATTGGTCTGAAGGATGAAAGCCTTGTGGGAACTTGCTGAGAAACAATGCTGAGAAAAATTGTCTGAGCAATATCTGAATTTAATTGTGGACATAATGTCTTTATTTCTGTTTTATCTGCAAGAGCTGGCTCTTTAAATCCAAAATCTATATTCAATAAGCAAATTGATTTCATGATTATAATTTTATTTTAATTATTCAAGAGAACATCGGACACATTAAACTGTGTAAATGGCAATGAAATTGGGTGTTCTAAACATTATAAACAATAAAGTAGTTCTAACTAATCACACTCCCCAAATAAAAAGATACAATACACTATAATAATTCTAACAATGGAATAACTGATATAATAAAACTGCATTCAGGACACATCATGCTATTATATTTTGTTTTTGTGTTTTTAGTTCATTTTTGCATCATTCAATATGTATGATATTAATTATGTATGTGTTAGACAGGACTAAATAATGATGAACGGCTCATGGCTAATTAGTTTACTATTACATTCAACCACTGCATTCTCATGCCCTTGTGAAAATAATTATATAATAACAAAATAGTCATTTATTATAATAAAATTAATACAAATTATCTCTCTAATTAATCTATCTAAATAGTACCTACAGAACAAAAACAAATACATTCCTTAACAATGCAAAAATGGTAAACTTTAAAGTTGACCAAGGCCTTTAACCCTCTATGCACCACAGTTCATCACCTTGTAAACTAACAGAATTAATCCATTAGGTTGAGAGAGTTGCTTTGGATAAAACATAGTATGTACTATCTACAACAGACAAGCACGTGCCCCTGGATCATTAACAGAGAAATTAGGTATTAAATAAAAATCCTTTAATGACCATATTTAATAATTTTTTAATAATATAACAATAATCCCAATTATCTTCACTGCTGCCACCAATATTCAAGTACAGTTCTAAAAAAAACAATTACTTGCTCTTTCAGTCACAAATGCCCTTTCATCTAATTGTGACACAAAAAAAATGACTGAGAACAAAGAAAAATGCAGAATCTGCAGCATTAAATGACCAGTAGAGGTCACTGATGCAGCAACACAGAAATCTTAAACCAGGCCTCTCATGACCGGGTACATATAACATGTCTGTGGTGCGGTCAGCTCGTGTGTTTATCTCTAAATGAGTTACCAGTAATGTTAGAAAGAACCTGACAAGCAGCTGCACGTGTTCTATAGTTTTCGAGTGTGCATGAAGGCTATTGTGACCTGCAATATAAATCCATATGTAATAGAGAGATTTCAGAAATCTTATTTGATTCCAAATAATTAAACCACATTATTAAAATATAACCACAATTATGTACATGCTAAAATTAGGTGTACTTATATTTTGTAAATACAGTATATATATTTACTGTAATTTCTGTGTAGAATTTCCTGAATAAATGCATCCTAAAGGGTACAAAGGAAACAACTGACTGATAGTACACTCAGTGCCGCTTGTAGAAACAGCACCCACTCTCTGTAAAGCCTGCAGATTACATCATTTGGAGCAGAAAGGTCTGTCGGTGTACACTGACAATGCTGTGTTCGAGTTTGGCAACAGATATAAAGCTCACCATGTGAGTCAGAGTGAGAGAGAGAAAGATGGGACAATGAAAAAAAAAGTGTGTTGCTAAAGTAGAGTGATGCCTGGAGGGGGATTAGGAAAAGATGGATAGAGTAGGAGTTGAAGAGACAGTTAATGTGATTAGATTTAATGAAGCCATATTTTGAGATTTATTCCACAGTAACTATATTATTATTGTTTTACAATGCGACTTTTTAATTTAGCCTCAAACTCAACTCGGCTGAAGAGCTTACTGATAAATAAATGCAATATACAAAATTTAAATAAATAGATTCTTAATTTTAAAAAACCTTCCAAAATATAGCGAGCAAGTGAGTTTAAGAGTGTGTGAGAGTACATTATTGAGACGCCAGGAGAGTGATGATATAGTGAGAGAGAGATAACAAGAGAGTAATACAGATAATGAGAGATAGCAAAACAAACAAAATGCCAGGAGCAATAGATCACAATTTATCTGTAGTTTTATTTATGACCATATTTCACACAGTTTTTTTTAATCGCTACAGTTTCTTCTGTGTATATATTTTTGTTCATGTACGTCACTAAATCCACAGAAACACAAGGTTTGCTTGCTTAATGCAAAACACTGAAGTAAGGAGGTTCTATTGTGGCTGTATTCATTTGTCATCCTTCTTTAACAAGTATGATCATCCATCACTCCATCCATTATCTTCCGCTTTATCCTTTATTATTCCTCATGCCCATCCAGGGGAGAACGTTTCGGGCGATGGGCAGATACACCCAGGACAGGGCGCCAATCTATCGCTGGGCACACACCCACTCACACAGACACACTATATGGGGCAATTTGGAGAACTCAATTGACCTTGATCTATGTTTTTGGACTGTGGGAGGAAACCGGAGGAAACCCACGCGGACATGGGGAGGACATGGAAACCCCACCCAGATTGGGATTCGAAACCACTAACCACTAAGCCACCGTACCGCCCTCAAGTATGATCATTAGTTCTTATTTTCTCCATATGCCAGATGATAATACTGAAAAAATATTCTATTGAAACTTTCATTTAAATAAATGGATTTAAAACAGTTTTAATCATGTTTATCAATGAAAAGTAAAAAAGCTTCAAACCCTTTTTTAGTTAATTAATGATTAATGAGGCGGCACGGTGGATTCCTGGTTCGAATCCCCATCTGAGTAGAGTTTCCATGTTCTCCCCGTGTCTGCGTGGGTTTCCTCCGGGTTCTCCGGTTTCCTCCCACAGTCCAAAAACATGGATCAAGTCAATTGAGTTCTCAAAATTGCTCCATATAGAGTGTGTCTGTGTGAGTGAGTGTGTGCCCAGCGATAGATTGGCGCCCTGTCCTGGGTGTATCTGCCCAGCGCCTGAGACGTTCTCCCCTGGATGGGCATGGGGAACCCCCCTGCTGCCCTAATAGAGGATAAAGCGGAAGATAATAAATGAATGAATGATTAATGATACCAACAATACAGGAGCTGATACTACAGACCTCATCAAAAACCCTGATGATGCACAAGCTCTTTAGCAGAGTTCCATTGATTGACTTTACAACCTTTACATCATCCTAATAAAGGCACTAATGTATTCATGGTGTTCTATTAGTGACACAGAGGCAACAACAATCATGAAATGTAATGAAAATTCCCTCCAGACACCAGAGTTGACCAGTCTAACATACACTCACTCTCTCTATCTCTCTAGTGACTCCACTAATTACATGCACTAATGCAATACAATGATGGTGAACAGCTGCTCAGGTCTATGAGAGGTCAACATGTGGGCGGAGAGCAGTATGAATAAGGGTTGGAGATGGATAGTAATCTACCTTGAGCAGATCTTTGGCGAAATCTTGGCCGTTGTTCAGTCCCTCTAGATTTCCAACAAACTGAGTGCATGACATCCGTTTTCCTAAATTCTGCCAGCAAAGACAAGAGAAACAAAGGTATAATTGTCTTTTCTGTTGATGTCGATGGTCTTTTTAAAAGCAAGTGTGTGTATGATACACACTCCTGTGCAAAAAACATTCACTACTGCAAATGTACACATCATATATGCAGTAAAATCCTCCAGGTGATAAATTTCACCCTTATTCGTACCTGACCATGCAGGTCTGTGTTCAGCAGCACAAGTGAGCAGGTAAGTGTATGAATGCTGTCTGTAAAAACAGTGACATACAAGCAAGAAACATGACTCAATTTGAAAGAATATAATTCTGTAACCTGTTTTAAGACATGATATGAATAAAACAACTCCAGGTTATGAATTCCATGCCACTTCTAATAAGAAAATTAGTTAAATATATAAAAAAACATCCAGCATTAAACATCTATACTTCAAAATTATAAACGTTGGTGTTGGAAATGCAGGTTTTTCTATGTTACCAGTTCAAACATATAACTAAAATAAGAAAAGACATAAGAGACTCAGCTGTGTAACAGCATAAGCATATCTGTCAGCCTCTGTACTCTGAAAAATGTGTAGCTTACAGAAGCTCTAAAAAATCTATTGTAGACACAGCATAGGTCACTGTTTTTTTGTGTGTCTTTTAGTTTTTTATTTTAAGTAAACCACTTTTAGGTTACATAAAGCAAAGACAATAACAATTGATGCCAATTGTCATGACAGTTCCAACAGCCAAAGTGGTGAACCCTCAAACATCATTCAGTAGGTGCTTTAGTCAAATGCCCATCTATTGCAAACCTTATACAAACATGTTTTTACCTTCTGACAGAGGGAGGATGGGGTTGCACTGCAGGTATCGATGTGAAAAGTGTGCAAGGACACGCTCCCGCTCTTGTGTTTCTCCCATTAGAACAAATTCCAGTAAAAAGTTTCTGACAAAACGTCCAACAGACAATTAAATTTAAGAACAACTGAAAAAAATGTAATAATAACATAATACACATCTGTTTATGATAATATGTAAATAAACCTTTTACATTTGTAAGAATTGTCACTATTGTTTTATAAGAAATTGGTTAAAATGTTTAAAATACAGCATTGGTCACATACTGAAATGCTGACCTCATAACAGAGAACTCGGCAGTTTCTGCCCCTTTCATGCATGTTGCTTTGGTGCTAATGCTGCAATAGTTTTAGGTTTACAGGTTAAGTAACGTTTCTGCTACTACTTTTTTGTGTTCTATTAAAATGGCACTCGCTTCTCATCCTCAACCCTGCCGGGATGCCACAGTGAGGACCACAGAGCGTGTTTATCATCAAGGACTTAAGACTTCCATGACTTAACACAATCAAATAACTACTGTGAATCTAACAGAGTTAGTTCTAGCAAACAGAACCTTTAACTTCTATCCGACCAAGGAGTCTGCATTCTTGCCAAGATGCTACAGTAAAATCTGCCAGCACTTGAATCAACAAATGAATCATTCACAGTACTGACTGAACTGAATCAATGTATTGGTTGCTGATTTAATATATATGATTTATTTTGGATTAAACATCTTAATAAACATTTATTGGTAATGTTTACACTGGTTAACAATACCTAGCACCTAAAGGAGGATGCCCCCCTTAGCCTTGGTCCTTAGAAAGTATCTTTCTACAAAACAAGAGGGGTTTATTCTTGCCACGGTCACGTCTCGTTGCTTTTTGGGGAAACACTAAAGCTGCTTTGAGAAAATGCACTGTTGTACGAAACACTGTATAAATGAACTAGAGTTGAATTGGGGAAAATGTTTGAGAAAGGCCCTTTTTCTGTTGCAGCACGACATCTCAATCCTACTGAACAACACTAAACTAGAACACTAGGACCATCTGTCAAACACGGTAGACCTCAACTGTTAGATTACACAGTCTTACTGCTAGAAAATATTTCACTGTAATAGGGGCAAATATATTAAAATCCTATGCCATATGATAAAATGCATTACAGAACACCTTTACAAATAAAGTAACAGTTTAATTATTTAAAAATAACATTTGTGCTTGAACTTAACACTAACCTCAGTGCCTGGTCCAAAGTCTGTCCTGTAAATTCAAAATAACTCAGAAACTCCTCTGCTACCATTCGACTGAATTCATTGCTAGGGGAAACGAAACGAAGGGAAGCAAAAAAAAAAAAAAAAAAAAAAAAAAAAAAAAAAAAAAAAAAAAAAAAAAAAAAAAAAAACAAAAAAAAAAAAAAAAAAAAAAAAAAAAAAAAAAAAAAAAAAAAAAAAAAAAAAAAAAAATAACCCCCCCCCCCCCCCCCCCCCCCCCCCCCCCCCCCCCCCCCCCCCCCCCCCCCCCCCCCCCCCCCCCCCCCCCCCCCCCCCCCCCCCCCCCCCCCCCCCCGACTAAACTACAAAGATAGCCGGATAGAACAGGAGCCTGGAGAACAGCAGAGGTCTAAAGTCTTATCAAACTAGTCGGTAAAACTCAAATCTTGACTTAAATTCCCAATGGGATGAAATATTCATAGCAACACAGACTAGAATTTAGGAGATGGGCATACAAGATGGTATACATTTTTACAGCTACAGCTAACCCCCAGGATGATGACATCAACAGCACTCCTGCATATTCATTGCAATAGACCATTGATTCATCATTTTGTAGTCTGCAACGTGTTAGTCATCCCCTTATTTAGCATGTCGAGATTCAAGATTCAAGAAAATTTTATCATCATTAGTATCACATGTGGTACATGAGATAAGAACGAAATTATGGGTCACAGACACCAATTACACTGTTATTTTAAAGTTATAATTTAAATTAAAATGATATATTTTTAAAAAGAAGAAAATTATATATTTTTTTAAAATACAAAAATATAGTATATAGATATGTGAAATATAATAATATACAACTATGAATATATATAATATACAACTACAGATATAAATATAATATAGAATATTTTAACTATAAATATAATATACAATATACAATATATAAAATAAATATAAGAATATATATATATATATATATATATATATATATATATATATATATATATATATATATACACACACACACATTATATATATATAAAGTAGCAGGCAATAGATACATTTAAATTATAAAATATAAATGTAGCAGCATATAAATGTATATAAACGGTACATGTGAGATGAGATGATGAGGTATTTTGGTGGGGTGTTGATAACATGTCGAGGGTAAGCTGGTTTTAAATGTTCATTAATGTGCAGGCCACAGCATATAATGAAGTTTATGTTCTTGATGTGGATATGATATTTGACCACATGCATGTGTTTTTGTAACCCCGAGTGCCATATAAGGACAAAACTAACATGCTACTGATTAGAAACTGACCACAGGACCTCAGTGGTCTGTAGTGACCTTGTAATTATGGTGCAGACATTAGAAGGCAATGAGGTCACAAAATAAATCCCAGATCAACACTTATAGATTATTGACTGCTTTAAAATTTTACATTTAAAATACCTTTCAGGCATGGGGGACAGAAGCAACATATTAAAGAATACAGTAAATTGGGCATCTATACTTACTTCTTGCTTAAATGGCGAGCAACGTCATACTTCCTAAAACCATCGAGGTTATATAGCCGTTTGGCTAATCGCTTTGCAGCATCCAGGTCAGCTCGATTACCATTGCTTAGTGTTTCACTGCTGCCCAATCCCAAACGCTCGATGAGTTCCTGATCCAGTTCTGCCTCCGTCACCAACCGTACAGGCTTTTCCCTGCACACAGTAACGGTCAGGGGGAGTGAGTGTGAGTTTAGGTTTAATTCATCATGCGGGGACATGCAGATTAAAAAGTAAACCCAGGACCCACCTGTATCCACTGCACCATGGTGTGGCACAGAACAACAATGCAGTGGAATCCTAAAACATGGACTGGTTGATCACATGAAACTGACGTGTTTTGGATTTAAAGACGCTTGATCTTTTAATGTACAAAAATATCCATGGTCAGGCGCCACAATGATTGAATGATCTCATCTAAGTGCCACCATTTGAGCTAGTATTCTCCAACAGGGCTCCTCAACGGTGTTTTTTTTCCCCCTGCATCACTTTGGAGTGCTCACTAATATCTTTTAGATGTCTTTTAAAATGTCATATTTCATTGTGGATGAAGCAAGTACCACAGACACCTGACAATTTCAAAATCAAGGACATTTAGTATAATGAACAAGGCGCAAGCTAAGATTAAATACGCGTCAGGCATTTAGCCGATGTCCTTATTCTTTTTATACAATCATTTATTCCTTCATTCATTCATCATCTTCCGCTTTATCCTATATTAAGGTCGTGGGAGGGTCCCCATGCCCATCCAGGGGAGATACACCCAGGACAGAGCGCCAAATCTATCGCCGGGCACACACTCACACACACAGACACGCTCACAAACACACTCTACATGGGGCAATTTTGGAGAACTCAATTGACTTGATCGATGTTTTTGGACTGTGGGAGGAAACCGGAGAACCTGGAGGAAACCCACGAGGACACGGGGAGAACATGGAAACTCATGGATGTGACAACATGGATGGGGGTTTGAACCGGGAATCCCGAGAGGCGAACGTGCTAAACACTAAGCCACCGTGCCGCCTTTATACATTTTATATATACTATATATATATATATATATATATATATATATATATATATATATATATATATATATATATACACACTATATATTTTATAAATTTAATATTATGATTTAATCCGCACACTTAAGGGTCTTATATAACAGTTTTAAACAAACAATAGCATTATTAAGACACCCCTGCATTGTGTCCCAACATTAACGCATGACCTTACAATATGATTAAGCACACCTTTCCTAATACAGCCCTCAAAACACTGAAAAAATACTTTGCTTAGGCAGCAGGAAATAGAGTTAAACAATTATCCACTGGTTTCGAATGTTATGGGGTCTTTCAATGCCACTGAAGATGTAAAGAGGAAGAATTTTCTGCAAAGTTGTGTGATTACATTAACATTAAAAGTCACTCTTTACTGAAAATAAAAAACAGAGGATAAACACTGAGCATTACAGCATATGAAGTCAGAATTTGTATAGTGAAAAATGATTTCATAGAAGGAAAGCAAAAATGGGCACTTTAAGTAAAATATTCCATTTGTCATGTTAGAACACACAGTTTCATGTCAAGTGTAGCTGCATTATCAGTGACTCACCTTAAATCTACAAAGAAAAACAAACAGCGGGTTAAAAGCAGAACAGAAAGCAGGTTCAGAGTGAATAAGCGAAGCTGACAGGCTGCTGCTGGAAAGTAGTTTATATATATAAAAAAATAAATCATAAATCAACAAATTGTGTTACTTCCATTTTTTTTCTTTAGTTTTGTGGTTTTTATTTTTAAAATCATGTTCAATTTTTATAGTTGACCAGAAGTCTGTCCTGCACAGCTAAGCCACACACTCGTTTACCACAATATATACAAAGACAAAGTCAAATTAAATACAAAACATTAACAAACAAAAAAGTTTTTGGAATTAAATAATTTACAGCATCTCGCCTTTGTCATGGTACATGAAAGAACATGTGGGGAAAAACTGTACTATGCTTTTTTTTTTTTTAACTGTTAAAAATAATAAATGAATAAATTAAATAGATAAAAAAAAAAAAAAATTTACATTGTTGCCAAAGAAAAGCACAAACCAGCATCTGTAATGGCATGAAAGATAATGAGCATTAACAGCATGAGTGATCTGCATGTACTCATGTGTTATTAGTATTTCTCCATTTTTTCCACAAATCCAGGTTGGTTTTTGCAGGACAATGCAAGGTCTCATAACATTATTTACAGTGATTATTTGCTTTAACATACAACAAAGACAGAGATTGTTAAAAAGCAAAAGACTTGTATATTTTTTAACAATAAATGAAAACATTTGCAAAACCGTATTGTTAATTCCTGAAAAAAAAAAAATAAAAAATGTGACCGTGTTGCCACTATTCCTGCTTTTGAGTTGCTTTCAAGTATGAATTTCAATAATAATAATTTTTAAAGCTATTTTATTTCCTTCTGTATTGAAAATAGTGAACTGGAAAAAATAAAACAATTAATAAAAAAAAAAAAATCACATATTTTTCAACTCCATGACCTACCTGCTTGCCGAATGCCGGCGTGATGGGATGTCCTCTGATGGATTGGTGTACCAACAAAAAACATTGGGGCTATTTTTCCGTTGTCTCTCTCGACTTGTAGCATAGTTCACTGACCGAGTCCTAACAAATCCTCCACGCCCAGATGCCGGGACACTCTTCCGCCGATATTCAGTCATTGCAACAGGTCTGTTAACTACAGGCATCTAACACCTCTGTGGATCATCGGTATTAAATCGTCCTGCACTAATTCTGCAGCAGCACTCAGCTCTGCCGATTACATTCTACATGTCCAGCTCTCCCTCACCGGTATCTCATCCCTGACTGTTTGCTCTGGAATTTTGCAGTTCTTTTTTTTGCCAGTCTTGCACCCCTCCCCTCCCGCTTGGCAAACTTTTGTAGCATTCTCATATGACCTACAAAATCAGGTATGAATGGAACAGCAAAACTGTTGGCCTTAATCCGCAGTCTGTGTGGCTGATTTGGACAGAATCTATACAGAGTGCTGTGTTTTTTTTCATCAAGCTCACATTGTTTTTTTCGTTTGTTGTATAAGAGCTGAATAAAACCCTTAAAAAAAAAAAAACCTTTTTTAAAAAGACGTGTGCCCTTGTTATTGCTTTCAGCTAACCAGGATTTTTCATTTAGCAGTTCAGTTAGATAATTGCTCCTCAAACACTCTCACAGTAGTTTTACTGGAACCTTACAAATACATTACAGTTTCTAAATGTGTAATTCCACTGTATTTAGAGTAAAACTAACTGCTACTGGATTAAGCCTCACTTTATACTAAAAAAAACTAACAATTACATAAATGATTAATTAATATTTAAGGGCGGCACAGTGGCTTAGTGGTTGGCATGTTCGCCTCTCAGTATATGTTGCCCCATATACTGTGTGTCTGTGAGTGAGTGTGTGCCCAGCGATGGATTGGCGTCCTGTCCTGGGTGTATATGCCCAGCGCCTGAAACGTTTTCCCCTGGATAGGCACGGGGAACCACCCCGCTACCCTAATATAGGATAAAGCGGAAGATAATGAATGAATGAATTAATATTTAACAGTTATTTGCACAACCCTCCTGTTATCCTCCTACTTCCTTGTAACAGTCACACATCAGTTAACATGCATCAGAGAAATAAAAATGCAAGATTTGGATAAAAACTAAATATAAAAACAAGTGGAAAGAAATAAATGATGGATAAGGCTAAACAGAGGAATAAAAATTCAACTTTAAAAGTCAAATAAAGTAGTGTGTGTACTGTGGGGTGTGTGTCTGTAGAAACTTGGTTGTATGCTTTTGGTTATATTAACTCTGCTATGAGTGTCTGCACATTGGTTGGCGGTTGGTTGGTGTACATTTCTTAATCCAATAGTAACACAAAGGTTTTTAAAAACTTCATAAGCACTGTTGTGTCTGATCCACTCTTCAACACAACACACTCCAACACAATGAATCATTGCAGATGTGAGAATACCCACTGATGGTGTCTGCTCTATTCTGACCAATAGTGAAGTAAAAGAGGCAACAAAAAATGTAGAGAAACGATTGACCAAAGGCTGTAAATGGTGTTAATAAAATGGACACTGACTGTTGAAACATAAGGACTGTTTTAATGTGGTGGCTGATCAGCACAGCATACAAATGAAGAAGTTTAAAGCTCATTTGTTTAGGAGTTCATTTAGATAATTGCTTGGTAAACACACCCATACACTAAGCAATCTGTCCCAACAGTTTAGCCATGACCTTAAAAAAAAGAAATGCCCCAACAACAGAACACACACTAAACTCATTAAAAACCTGCTTTTCAAACGTTGAACTTCACTGATTCAGATTAAACAGAGTGGTATTTGGGTCAAACTTGTTTCCCTGGTGCAAGTCCCACTTTCAATGTAAAACAGACACTTAAGGAACACTTGCAGGTCAAACAGAAGACTCAAAGTTATTGAGCGAATAGTGCCACTCACAACACTGACCAACTATTCTTTGCAGATGTACTTATTTTTTGTTTTTCACTGTTATAAACCCATTGGAGCTGAACACAATTATACATTTCCTCTATACCATTCACCCCAAAAGTGTGTGTGTGTGTATATATATATATATATATATATATATATATATATATATATATACACACACACACACACACACACAGTATATATATATATACACATATACACACACACATACATATATATATACATACATCTATACACACACATATATACATACACACATCCATACACACACATATATACATACACACATCCATATATATATATATAAATAATATAGTATGATTAAATCTGATAATACTACAGTTTAACTGATTCCTTATTAACTTCTGGCTTGTGTTCTCTTTGTAAGTCGTATTGGATAAATGACTAATATAAATGAGCTAAAAGTATTTTGATGATGATTTTCATTTGTACTAAATGTGCCTACTGGAACATGAGCTGTATGTGTAATTGTGTTTTAGTCATTTTAGATTTCTTCATATTTTGACCACACTGTGTGGCAAACATCATGTTCTGTACAGATTATTAATAGACCTCGCATGCTTTGTCCAGCAGTGCGTTATTTTTTTATTATTGGAGAAGTGGCTTGTGTGGCAAGCTTTCGCAAAACACAGGGATCTAAACAAGAACAAAAACAGTTTTGTTTAAA
This sequence comes from Corydoras maculifer, assembly GCA_019802435.1. NCBI lineage: Eukaryota > Metazoa > Chordata > Actinopteri > Siluriformes > Callichthyidae > Corydoras > Corydoras maculifer. The sequence continues at coordinate 906,805 of JAFMOD010000119.1, forward strand.
ATAGTATTATAAGATTTGCAAGCATGTAAATTGAAGTGAAGTGCCATAGTCCAACCTTCTATTAGTCTTGTAACTGGTGCTTATGAAACAAGCGCATTCCGTTTTTAGTTTCTTCTAATGTGACTTTTTTGGTTTCTTTAATTTAAAATAAGTTCAACCAACTGATGCCACCATATGCTTTCCAAACAGAGAAGCACGGTGACATAGTGGTTAGCACATCTAACTCTCAGCTTTGGTGATCCAGGTTCAAATCCCAATCTGGGTAGATTTTGGGTAGATCAGTATCATAGTGACATTAGTCAAAGTATATAATCATCTAAATCTTAATCATATTGGAGTAAAACGGCATCAGGAGAAAATCAGATAAAGTGATATGTCTCCACCTAGTGGTCACATAAGTAATAAAGAAAGTAATGCTACAGTTAAAACAATCTTTGAAATCAAATCTTAAATTTAAATATTGACTTAAAAGCATTCAAATGCATAAAACATATATAAGTAAAATTAAAGTTATAATATGTCCTATCCAAAGCCTGACTTTGCTCATAAATTTAGTCGTGGATAAAACTGACTCCCCTGAAGGTTTGATCTTTTCTGAGATCGGTGCAAAAAAATAGGTAAGGAAATCTAATTTTTACTAGCAAGGTTAACCTACACCTAAAGTCAAGCTGAGATCTGGACAAACAAAAGAACAATACATCTCTTCTACCTCATTGTTTTTACCTTCCCACTGTACCTTCCTTCTTTTTTATAACTATGGTTTTTAGTATATATATTTTTGTTTTTACAAGTTATTCTTTGTGTAAGCATCGCTGCAGTACTACTTTTCGTGTACACTACAGTGACCCTAAAGGCATTTTATCTGATCCTATATTATATTCCATAGACAGGCAAATTCTTTTAAAATTTGCTGATTAACTGCAGAAGAGACCTACAGGCCGATTTAGCAGATTTGAGGTTCACTATTTCTGTGTGGAGACAGCTACATAAATATGACTACCACAGAAGAGTCATTACACAGAAAGGTTCCTTGTGCCCTCAGGGGACAGATCCCAAAATGCAGACTATGCAAAACAACCCGAGAATCTCACAATCTTGGAACAGTTTTGCAGGTTGAATGACTAAAACATCCATAGCTGGTAATTTGAAGCTGTAATACATTTCTGTTTTCTCAACACTTTGTATTTGAAGGAGGCTTTTTGTGTTGTGTGTAGTAATTAAATGCTAAAGTTCTTACCTTGGTACAGTAAATGCAGCATCACTGCCCCAGCTTTGCCCAGCTGACCTGTGGTCTGAGCCGCTGCTGAGCCGTTCGCTGGAGGGCGCTCTCGTAGCATCCGTGTCCCCCGTGATGGTCAGTACTGACTCGGAAACGCAGGGCATCTCAGCACGAGCAAGCGGGGCGAAGCTCAGCTCTACGATCTGACGTGCGCTTTGGTACATCTGAGCCTTAACCTGTGGGGTCAGGGTCGGAAGGTCAAAGCTTAGTTTGGTCTGGGTGCTGGTGGTCAGGAGATCCAGACTGTCCAGGCTATGATAGGAGGTGCCTTTAGCCCGGTTCGACTCCATGATGGTCTCAAAGTGTCTGCTAAAGGTGTCCAGGTTTTCGCCCGATGGTAGTCCCGGACCGTTTACTAGAATGGGGGTTTTGCGACCACAGTCAGCGGGACTGGAACACAAGAAACAGTGTTGTCAGCATATGGTTGCTTAAGAGAAACCACATTGCATCATGATTAGAGGATTATTGGATTCCAATTTAAGCCTGATTTATATAAAAATCAGTAAGGTTTAATTTACAAATCACATCTGATTTGTACACATCTGCGCTAAAAATGAGTAAACGCAAATTATAACATTTTAATGGTCTTAACCGAGCGTCGGCCGAGACTAAGAAAATGTACTTATAAGTGAGTAAGAAAAGTGATATAGACGGTATCCAAATTTGTCTACTGCTACCACATAGTGTGCAAACGTTATAGGTGTGAATGGCTTATAGGGCCAATCATGCAGTAGACATAACCTACTGAATATACATTTGGAAGTAAGCATCCAAAACATCGATCTCACGATTCATTCATTCATTCATTCATTATCTCCCGCTTATCCTCTATTAGGGTCGCGGTGGGGTTCCCCATGCCCATCCAGGGGAGAACGTCTCGGGCGCTGGGCAGATAGACCCAGGACAGGGCGCCAATCCATCGCTGGGCACACACTCACTCACACACACACACTCTATAGGGGGCAATTTTGAGAATTCAATTAACTTGATCCATGTTTTTGGACTGTGGGAGGAAACCGGAGAACCCGGAGGAAAC
>JAFMOD010000119.1:909965-969965 GCA_019802435.1 Corydoras maculifer
CCCGCTTATCCTCTATTAGGGTCGCGGTGGGGTTCCCCATGCCCATCCAGGGGAGAACGTCTCGGGCGCTGGGCAGATAGACCCAGGACAGGGCGCCAATCCATCGCTGGGCACACACTCACTCACACACACACACTCTATAGGGGGCAATTTTGAGAATTCAATTAACTTGATCCATGTTTTTGGACTGTGGGAGGAAACCGGAGAACCCGGAGGAAACCCACACAGACACGGGGAGAACATGGAAACTCCACCCAGATGGGGATTCGAACCGGGAATCCCTAGCGCTGAGAGGCGAACGTGCTAACCACTAAGCCACCGAGCCGCCTCTCACGATTCAAATGGAGCTTAATCACATGATCAAGGTGACAAGCAGAGTGGTCATGGGTCATGTGACCGCTTATGTCAAATGGCAGATGGTTAGTGCATCCGAGGTTGCATGGTTACTTCACACCAACACAAAAAGCCTACTGGTCTACTTAAACACTACATACTACATTAAATCTAGTATTAATATTGCATGAGGCCATTTCACTGGCACTTGATGGTTGGGGTCAGACTACAGGGTTGGCCATGATACACAATGCAATCGTCCACATTGTTTTTGAACATTGAACTTCAGTGGACCTGGGATTTGAACCCACAACCTTCAGATTGATAACCCAACGGCCCAAACAAAGCTACCACACCCTATATTTAGATTTTAGGAAGCAGTTAAGGAATTTTTGTGTTCAAAGATACAACCATTATATAATATTTAAATAAACAAATACTTAAAAAGGGCGGCATGGTGGCTTAGTGGTTAGCACGTTCGCCTCTCAGCACTAGGGATTCCCGGTTCGAATCCCCATCTGGGTGGAGTTTCCATGTTCTCCCCGTGTCCGCGAGGGTTTCCTCCGGGTTCTCCGGTTTCTCCCACAGTCCAAAAACATAGATCAAGTCAATTGAGTTCTTCAAATTGCCCCATATAGAGTGTGTCTATGTGAGTGAGTATGTGCCCAGCGATGGATTGGCGCCCTGTCCTGGGTCTATCTGCCCAGCGCCCGAAACTTTCTCCCCAGGATGGGCATGGGGAACCCCACTAGAGGATAAAGCGGAAGATAATGAATGAATGAATGAATACATAAAACACGATTTAGCTTGTTCTTTTGGTTCTATATACTGAACCCTAGTGACATATGAGAGTTCAAATAACACTATAGACTGACAAACTACATCTCTGACAGAGAGAGATAATGAAAGCATCTTTGGTCATATGATGCACACTGATAGTTACTGAATTTGGGTAACCTGGGAAAAACACCCTGACTCAAACCCTCACAACCTGTTAAATTAATTGGCCGCTGAGTGTGAAATCTATTATTAAAAAGTTTTATAAAAAGTTAACAGACAACTTGAAAGTCATCTCTCCCACCTCTTGAGCAGCACAGTGAATATTTCCTCTTCATGCTGTTCCAGATGGGCCTGCTGTCTCCTCATGTCACACTGTATCCGAACACTTGCCCAGCTGGCCACATCTTCGTCCTGCTCTTTCTTGACCCTATCCCCTCCATCTGCTATCCTGTAGGATTTTCCTCCCAATGGACTGCTTCCCATTCCAGACGTGCCCATCACGCTACGATTACTCCCGAATGCTGAATCAGAACCTTCCTCGTCAGCCAGCAGCACCTCATCAATGTCCGTCTCCCAGTAACACCGCAGCGGCACGGCGTCCAGATCCGTTTCAGAGTACTTTAGAGTTCTGCGAATGATTCCCATTTTCGGGGATGAGTCTGATGCAGCAGTGAGAGGTGTCACAAGCTCCACTTCCACATTCTGCACTCCATGATTGGCTCGTTGAGAAAGTTTTTCGTGGTTAAGTGGAACAGGGGTGGACTGGCCACTAGGAGGGATGGTGTCCAGATCTGAAGAAGATGATGTTGACAAAACATCAGTTTCCACTTCTTTTACTAAAACCATCAGTACCACTACAATCACCTCAACCTTCACAGCCACCACCATCACCAACACATATTTAACTCCGATCATGCTGATTTCTAGAAGAACAGTAATATTGTATGTCGAAAAATAAAAGTAATATGCAGCTATAGTAGCAACACTGATGTATGATAACAGGAAATGAAAAACTGCTTGTTTGAGGGGTGTCTAAAAGTAGTCAAGCCATCTTCAGGAAAGTGAGTAAACCATCATGAGAATGGTGCAGCAAAGAAATCTTTTGTATTCAGTGTAAACATGGCTAAGAGCATCTGTCACCAGATACTATCCATCATCTGTTCTGTAATACAAGATGTCTAACAAACAGATTCTGTTTTAAAGTCATAAAATGACGTCTGTACTGCAGAGATATTTAGCATCTCTAAGAAACATATCTCTTCCGTAAGCATTTGCTGTAATTGAATTGTCTGTATCTGCAAAAACTGGGGTGGGGAAAAGCCTTCGAGTGCCAAAAATGAGCAGAACCAACATGGCACAGACTACAAAAGGCAGTGGTCTATAAAAGCAGTAAGAAATAATGATGCCGGATTATTTGCTTACTTTTTTCTTGTTCACCAGAGGTGGTTGTCTCTGTTGTTTTGCCAAACAAGAACTCCCACTTGGCTCGAGCAATCTTCTGGGAGTGCAGTGATGGTCCCAGTAGCAATAAGCCACCATCTAACTGTAACACACACAAACAAATGAGTCATGCGTATACACGCTCACAAATTTATTTTAACAGCAAATTCTATTCAAACAACTTATCACACGGGATTCTGTTGGACCAGTGGTATTGCATTTCTGCCAGGATGCTACTGCAAAGAGCTTATTCCATTCTTAAAGAGAATCAGAGCAAGATTTAATGTCTAAACTAAATAAATTATTCATTTTTTTATTTAACAGAATTGTTTTGATAATGTACACGACTTGCATCTTAGTGTCTTACATTAAAATATAAATAATGTTATGTCTGTGATCCAACTTAATTTTGTATCCCATTTCAAATAATTTGGCATTAATTTGTATTAATAGTATATGGCCAATAGAAAATGCAGACTGTGTTGGTGGTGGAAATCTAAATATTGGGGGTTAGAAACCCAAGTCTACCAAACCTGCCAATGTGGATCTTGAGGAAGGCTCGACACCCTCATTGCTCCAGCAGTGACGCACCGTTAACTCCAACCAACCATTGGGATATAGTCATTTTAGATAAAAGCATGGGTGTGATATAATGTAAGGCAAGGACTCACCTGTATCCCTGAGCTGGCATGTTCTGTCTGATTACTATTGCTGGATTCAGGTGAGACACATTCTCGGTCCCCGAAACTTCCTGTAACCCCACTGGAGCTCGGAGATGAAGTTGGCAAACCATTATGCTCTCCTTCCCCTCGGTCATCATTCTCATCCTCCAGTACCACAGGGCCAAGCAGCAACGCCTGTCTGCGCCTCCACTCGGCCTGCTTCTGTTGCTGCCTCGAACTGTCGGTCGCCTCCTCCTTGTGCACGTCGGTTGTTATCACCACACAGCTGTCATTGACCATCTCTGTTAGTTCATTAAACATCTTGACTTCTTTCCTGCTACGTTCCTGCAGGTAGGTCCAACTGACTGGTGCTTCATCCATGTGTTGTCCAATCAGAAGCCGTCTGGAGATCTCCACACTGTCAGAAGCAGCATCGTCCGTAGACGTGCTATGTCGCTTAGGATACAAATGCCAGACATCTTTGTTGCTACACAAATCACCCATAAACTGTGGGGGTCTTCGTCTGTGCAGTGTGGGACTGTCTGTACTTGGAAAATCGCCTGATAATACACGAGGGTCCCTTAAGGGTGAGTCTTTGTTCCCTTTAGACAACCATGGACATACCACATGAGTAGCATGGACTGATGAGTCAGGAAGAGTCTCTTCTAGTGGGATCTGACTAAGGATCTTATTGGTTGAAGACTCTGGAGTTCCATTTAAATTTGGGAGGTCATGATGCACCTTGTGCAAGGGGATGTTCATTTTTATAGGCGGACTTTGGTGACAAGAGGGCGAGGACTTCGACTGTCCTCGAGGGCTGTCCAAGTTGCTTCCAGCACTGGGGGTGGGGGACCTCCGGAGCTCATCAAAGATGACAGACACTTTGGTGGCTTCCTCAGCAAGTCTGCGAGCAACCTCTGGACTGTTTAGTGCTGAGGATGTATTGCTTCCACTGAGCTGGTTCAAACCTTCAGAACCTTTAACTGGAATATCACAGCTTCCTTTGAGACCTGAGAGTGGACTGGCATTTAGTCCACTGGAGCTGAATGTGCCTTGTTGGGTTAGCTGGTACATGTCTGGGTCTTGCCAAACCCTTGGGATTTTTGCATCATAGTTGTATTTAGACGAGCCATAGTCAGGTGACCTGGCCCATGATTGAAAATGCTGGTTGTGCCGTCCCACGGGGCTCCAATCTGACTCGTCAACAAAGTCTGACCTTAGCTTGGGTGACGCAAAGTCCTCAAGGGCCCTCTGGGTGGCAGTTTGACCTACTGAGTTCACAACGTTGTCAGAGGGTGAAACCTCTTGCTGGTGACGAGGACTGTTATTGCTGAAAGAGCTTTGGGCACTGCACCAAGTCTGATCATATGAATGCAGCGGAGTAGTCTCTTCCTTTCCCGGCCAAGAAGGCTTACTTGGGCTATCCAGCTGCTGAACATTTGACTTTTCAATAAAGCCAAATGTGACCACAGATGTTTGCCCAAGTTCGGATGGCTGGGAGGAAACATGGTGTTGGCTCTCCCTGTGGGATGGTGTACCAGAACCAGACACTGGCACCGACCCTGAAGAATAGGAAGAGTGTAGCGGTTTCACATGCTTACTGGCCATGCTGTGATTATTTTAGAACTGCACACACATACTTCCTCGGTTAGTTTGGAAGGACACTGTGTGGAGGAGGGGTGCTTAAAGGTAATGTGTAGGTAGAAGCTAGAGGGGAGAGACGGAGGAGGAGCGGAAGTGATCGTCCGCATTGCTCATATCTGGTGGTGCCACCTCTGCTTAAGTTGAGGATCCACCACTCAAACATATTTATGCATTACTGGTGAACATGCTTTTAATGCAAAAATAGACAACGCATCCAGCGATCCATGAAGGCCTTTTTTAGGGTATGACATCACTTTGCTTAAGAAGGCGAAGGCAGACAGGCGGCAAGGTTGCTCCCTTTTGTTTCTTTCCAGCTCAGCAAATCCATATCTTTCAGATATCATTTCCATCCATAGACTGAAACAAGAGTGCAAATTAAAAATGTTAAAAAAAAAAAATAAATCACAACACATATATATCCGTTATCTTCCACTTTATCTTCTACTACGGTCACCAGGGGAGAAAGTTTCGGGCTCTGGGCAGATACACTCAGGACAGGGCGCCGATCTATCGCTGGGCACACACTCATTCACTCAGACAAACAACCACATTCTATATGGGGCAATTTGGAGAATTTAATTGACCTCAATCAATGTTTTTGGACTATGGGAGGAAACCCACACGGACATGGGGAGAACATGGAAACTCCACCCAGATTGGGATTCGGGAATCCCTAGCGCTGTGAGAACATGCTAACCACTGAGCCACCATGTCACCCACAGATTATATATATATATATATATATATATATATATATATATATATATATATATATATAAAACAATTGGTTCTTAGAACAGTTCACCTGTTAATTTCCCTCAGTTGATTTTGCCTTGGTATTTGCATCTGCTAGTAAACAACGTGGTTGAAACACTTGTGCTCAATTATGACAAGAGAAAATAAAACCACTCCCTAATTGCCAAAAATCTCTCTGAAGCAGAGCTGCAGTTTTAGGTCACCATGACAAAAACGTACTGCAGCACGAACTTGCTCGCGCACACATGCAGCTTTAAAGGCCACAGAGGGTTTAATGACTGATGCATTCAGCTGGTGTTTCTGTCACATATCAAATCAGCAACTTCCAGCAGCCTGTTTTAGCTGTGCTTACTGGGAAAATTTGGCTAATGAAACTGATCGAGCCTTGCACTCGTTGCTAATAATAGCACCGTGGCCATCAAATGAAAGCAGGGGAGCAGGCTAATATAACCAGCATGCTGCTTTAAATGGAGCTAAAACTCAGATTTTTGAAGAAATACATAAAGCAGACACAAAAGTAGGTTAGCATTTGCACAGTGGAAAGCTCGGGTGCTTTGTATGGACAGTCTGCATGTCCTCCTATGTTTCTGTGGGTTTGTCCAAAGTCACCCGTTTCTACTTCCTTTCCAAAGACATGCTATTAAATAATCTAAAGACACTGTGACAGCGAACTTGTAGCACCAGTTTCAGACTAGGATAAATTTGGAGGTGGCATTAGGAAGGGTATCTAGTGTGAAAGTGTGTCTAAATAAATATTTGGATTTTTCCACTTTATTGACCTTTAAACAGAACAGCTGAAAGAGAAAACATATATACATGTACATAAAAAATATTTTTTAAATGCCATAAAAGCAGCCATAAAATGTTTAAAAATCTGTTCCAATATTTTTTGCAACATTCATTGCTCTGATATAAAATGCATATGTTATATGTTTTTCAGAACATTTAGATATCAGAAAGTTAAAGCTGGATTTCGTAGTTTTTTTTTTTATTTTGTTTTCAACTCAAACCCAAAACCCCTTAGTATTAATGTGAATTGATATGTAAATGTGGTTCTAAGTTAAGATGTAAATTCGTGTGGTTAAACAAGCAAAGCATCATTCTTAAAACTAATAATTTACAATGTAGGAATTACTCATTGTACATTTGTTTATGTGATTTATGTTACAGTTCTTACGGTTGGGTGTAAGGTTATGTACAAAGTTAAGGTACAAGCTCAAGAATAAACTTAATCAGTTTGGCAAGAATATTCGTGCCGTCACAAATCAGAGAGAGCTACACAGCCAATAAATTGTCCTGACTCAACACTTTAAGTACACCCATACACACAATAATAATGACCACGAATGCATCAAATGTCTGGAACCTTCAATCAACCAAATAATAATAATAATAATATTAATAATAATAATAAACAATAATAAGTCAACTAACATTTTTTAGATTGCAGCTTTTGCATGCACAGTGAGCTGGTAAAGGGTCTGTGACAACTGCAGATGTTTACAAGGGTCTCGGATATCAGAGCAGCAAGTGCACCAGATGATGCCTGTGGCACACTACTCTTTATAGTACCCACAAGAGAAATAAAGACTGCTTTATTATAAAGGGTAATTTATGTTGTTAATATATGCCTATGCAGTATTAATGCCCAGACAGGTAATTGTAAACTATATGGCATACGCATGTTATTAAACACATTTAAAGCTACAGCTTGCAGACATAAATTATTTAATGTGTGCGTAAATGATTTTATCTGCAATACTACTTTGTAAATAGTGCTGCATTCAGATGACATGTCAAAGGCTCGTAAAGCTGTGCGATATCAAGTATCAAGGTATTCAGGTTGTTACAGAACACATTAAAGAAAATATAGGAAAAAAGTTACATCACAGCACACTCTCATTGGTCTCTGCATACACTGTGGTCTCACGTTTGACTCAGTAATTTCAAATAAATAACAGCAGATGGATTTCTATTTTCATTGCATTGTAAAAGCCAGACATCACAGCGTGATCAGTAGGCACAAGCCAGACAGCATTGCTGAATTACTGATCATGCATGTTATTATGAAACTGAAATTCCTTAGAGGCTGATGACAGTTGGATTGTTGTCATAGAGACAAGCCTTATGAGACTGAACTGCTCGCCGAATGCAACAGACATGTACAGGAGCCTACTTGCCACAAACAGTCTGTGCTTTAGCCTTTAGCCAGACAGTAAGTGAGTAAAGGAATAAAATAATACAGAACCATACAGAACACTAGATATGCTGGTATACATCCCACACACAGGTAAAATATACTCTAGTAGTCCCTTCTTAGTCTGGGGTTGTGACAAAGTTTCATGCCAATGACGTAAATGTTATTTTTATTAGTAACTGTTCAGTTCTTGGTGTTTTTAAAAAATATAATAAAAATTTCTTTTCATTACAAACTCCACATCATTCACTACTACTGAATGGTGGCATGATCTTCCCAACTCTGTAATGCTGAGACATTCAGCATTTTTAAGAAACAACTCAAAGCACATGTTATCCAAAAGTACATAATATGAAAAAAAAAGTAATATAATTTGAGTAAATTCAGACTTATTTTATCAGATGTATAAATATTATAAATATTATCAGACTAGAATAGACTGAATAATGATCAGTTTAACTGTAACTCCTTAACTACTGACGAACTACGAAGGACTTTTCTATCAGAGGTACAGATCATTTTGGAGGTGACTATTTTAATACAGACTTTTCTAATCTAATCTGCAAAGGAACAGCGTTTGCTTCCGATTTTTATTTAAACCATGCGGAAGCTCCATTTAAGTTATTCCATCAGTCATTCAGACAATGTGCGATTACAAAAGTCAGAAGCTCATGACTGATGGAAATAAAATTTCACCTTTTGCTGACTCATTGTAAGGAAGATGAAACTATCAGGGTTTAATAGAATTTCTTTTTTTCCCCCGAACTGACCTTTTTTCAGCTTAGCCTACATGCATTTCACACCACACACATAGCTGACTGCAGTTGACCTGTTAACAACTCAAAACCGCTTTCATTTTGAAAATGAGGCAAGTCACAGCATGTGCAGTCCTGAAAAATAAACCAGTTCCCCTCTAGCCCATTTAGGTCTGATTCTTTTGTGCTACGTGGTTGTATTAGTCGGTGCGTTCTCTTATTCAGCAGATTTGCACCTCACCAGTAATTGCTCCTTATTAGATGGTGAATTAAATTAGGCTTAAGAGCACAATAAACCTAATACAGATACTGTGAACTGTACACCGGGATTAAAAACAGCAGTCACCGCGGCCAACAAGGGTGCCACAAGAAACACACAGTATAATTTGAGTCCTAGTTTATGCTCACAAACATCTGTTTAATACAAATATTTAAACATTCATATTTATATGGTCACAGGTGGTATTTGGTATTAAAAGCTTTTTAATTATAAGTCAATTATATAGACTTTTTGTAGGTATGAGATCATCTTTTAAAATGCAATCATTTTGTCTCTTTTTGCAAACATTTAACAGATCAGTGAGGTGATGTAGTGAATCCTCTACCTCCTTTGCTCACACATTCATCACAGTGCAACACCTGTTCCTCCCATAGCTCATTTAATCAGCTTCTATCCTGTCCTCAATCCACCCATCCCTTCTTCCGTCACTTCTGTGCATCTTTCATCCATCTCTCCATCTGCTCAGATGCTACAGAGACAAGCAGGCTACTACACTATTCTCTGAGAATGAAACATTATATTAAAAGCATTTAAATCTCCAATTAGGAGACTTAAGGCCATCAATTACAGATCATCTGCATCAAAAAAACAAATCTAGACAGACCTAATGGAGCACTTAAGATGGGGCCGTTCATGCCGAGCATGTCTGAGAGGTCTACAAAGACATTGGACATCCCATTTCTACTTCAAAACGTGAAGAAAAACGCACAAAGGCTCTGTGCACAGTCAACTTGCCCTTCAGCGTGCATCAGTGCAGACTGTGAAAATACTCAATAATCTCATCATCTAAAACCAACCTGTGTAAGTGAATTCATGGGAATGGCGACTTCTTTTGCAGACTTTATATCTGTTTAAATATGTAATATAGGGTGACACAGTGGATTAGTGGTTAGCACGTTCGCCTCTCAGCGCTGGGGATTCCCGGTTCGAATCCCAATCTGGGTGGAGTTTCCATGTTCTCCCCGTGTCTGTGTGGGTTTCCGGGTTCTCCAGGTTCCTCCCACAGTCCAAAAACATGGATCCAGGTCAATTGAATCCTCTAAATTGCCTCATATAGAGTGTGTCTGTGTGAGTGAGTGTGTGCCCAGCGATAGATTGGCGCCCTGTCCTGGGTGTATTTGCCCAGCGCCTGAAACGTTCTCCCCTAGATGGGCATGGGGAACCCCACCGCGACTCTGGTAGAGGATAAAGCGGAAGATAATGGATGGATGGAAATATGTATTATGACAAAACCTTATTTGTTTAGTAAACAAAAATGTCCATACATACACACCCCTTTGGATCCCCCTGTGCTTGCTTCATACGTCGCTTTGGATAAAAGCATCTGCTAAATGACCAAATGTAAATTTAATTTAAATGTAAAAATAAGTCTGATCATTCCAGTACATATGGATGGGACTGTATGAATATCCTGAAAAATCCCAAAAAGACAGTGTGTGACACTGACATGCTTTTAGTAACTGCAATGCCACAGCACAGTAACAGATACCCCTGTGCGCTGTCAAGGACAGTGTTGCTTAGTCCAGCTATGGAAGCGCTAACAAAAGCACTGCTGAGTCAAATCTTTCCATGTGCTGTCTACTGCAACACACTACAATGAGAGTCACACCACACTGGTAATGTGCTGTCTGTCAACCTGCAGACACAGTTACCACACAGTTAAAAAAATACTTTGAGCTCAGGTTTTGATAAAGATTACTCTCATATCTCCATAAAGAACAACATGGCAGGTAACCAACTGCTCCTGACAATTACTTTAGTCAAAGCTTTAAAAGCCATTTACAGAAGCAGAAACTGTATAACAAAGCAGTGGAGTATAGAAGAGAGAGAGCATACAAGGACAAACGCTGACTAGGGCTAATGTACAAGGCCAATTTCCATCAAAAAGCAGCTGGTTGATTGGTTGAGACCAAACTCCTCAGGTCAACAACACTAATGAAGACAAACCACTCATGTCCTCAGGCAGACATGATGCATGGACACTTTTCTGTCCATGCCTCAGATCAACTTTCCATTAGACTCTCTCACTCATTACCACTCACCATCTATCAGCATCTTCCTCCTTTACGTTTGCTTTCGATCTCACTTCCTCTCTCTAGTCGGATATGCTTGTAACGGTGTCGATTCCCTGACCTGATACAATTCATCACCAGCTGGAGAATTACAATGTTTTTCTTCTTGTTAAAGCAGCTCCCTGGAATAAGGAAGGCTCAGAAATAAGGCTCACCGCAGCAGAACTTATAGCTGAGCAGCAAAGATTCAGTCCAACAAAATCTAACAGGCAAGTTCTTATGAACAAAATTTTTACATTTAGTCATTTAGCAGACACTTTTATCCAAATCAACTTACAAATGAAAACAACACAAGTCTGTAGTTAAGGAAGAACCCAGCTACAGTGTGGAATTTTTAAACCTGATCATTATCCTACCCCTTTTATATTTTATATATATAATAAACTTTTTCTGCCCAGCGATGGATTGGCGCCCTGTCCTGGGTCTATCTGCCCAACGCCCGAGACGTTCTCCCCTGGATGGGCATGGGGAACCCCACCGCGACCCTAATAGAGGATAAGCGGGAGATAATGAATGAATGAATGAATGAATAAACTTTTTCTTAAACACCTGATGTAAAAAAAAAAAAATTATATATATATATATATATATATATATATATATATATATAAATATATAAATATATATATATATATTTCAGTTTAATATTTTAATAAATCATTATAACAATAATTATTCTATTTAATTATCTCTATTTGAAGCCCTTTTTTTATATTTGCTTCCATTTTTTTCCCCGAAATCTGGACCTTTGTACTTATGTTTGCTCATGTATGACTATGCATGTTATCTTTTCAGCTTTTGCTTGGCAGCTTGATGGACAAGTGACACTTAAAAAGTTCAGCTTTTAATGGTCACAACAAATAATTGGTTAAAACTTTAAAAAAAACTTAAAATCCTTTTCATATTTCAGTTAACCATTGGGCATCAATAAGTTGAGCTTGTAAGATAACCACCTGAATTCCAAAAAGCTGAAAGATGACTAAGAAAAGTAATACATTATATGGACAAACACATTGGGACACACCTCTTCATGATTGAATTCAGGTGATTCATTCAGTCCTATTGTTACTGGTATATAAACACCCAGTCATACATTTTGGACAATTGTATACTTACAACTTTACAGGAACAGTTTGGGGAAAGTCATGTTCTGTTCCAGCATGACTGAAGCCCAATAAACAAAATGCTGGATAACTGAGTTTGGTGTGAAAGATTTTGACTGGCACATACATGACCTTCATCCCATTAAACAACTTTGGAACCAACTAAAACTTCTGGATGTATGAGCAAATATAAGTGGGGTACAACTTAAAATAAGATGGGGTCATAACATGTTGGTGTTGCAATACTTCTGCTCCCCACTTCCATCACAGCATCAACACAACAATGCTGCCATGGGCTTTTGAAGAAAAGTGTGTTTACTACAATCAGTCCCACAACCTCCTGTTAAGTTTCAAGCACATGTTCAGGCAAACCGAAACCCCTTATAAATCAATCTTGGTTATTGTGGCTACCTGTGCCAAGGTTGCAAATTAACTTTAGGTGTTAAAGCTACTCGCCGCTCAAGCAAGATGAGTCTCCCACCAAGCCTTGGTCACAAGGTTTCTTCTAAAAACATTTTTCCTACTGCCACTTGTTTTTTAGGGGTTCAGGCTTTTTTACATCTTTTGCATAATAAGTGCTGAGATGGGCCCAAACACTCACTAAATCTTAATAAGGATAAGTGGCTTTACATAATGAATAGTCTGAATACAGCTGCTCTCTGTACTAATAGTGTGTCCTCCTGGAGTGTTATATTTTTTTGGAAGACAAGTAGGTAATAAATACCCAGATGACCTATGGAATTAAATGCCATTCTGAAGTAAGCATTCACAAAACCTGGAGCTCATTCTCTAAATTTGGAAAATTGGAGAAAGGGCCGACTTTTCACAAGTGTAGAAAACTGCAACCAGAAAAATTAACATGAGTCCTAATGACCAGTTCTTATAATGGTATCTAATGATCCTTCATGTTAATGGTATAGTTTTTCAATATTTTTATAGTCAGCAACTTATTGCAACTTTTAAAAAAACACTACAGGTTATGCACCTCACTACATAGCATGCATTAAGCAATGTTTATTCATTTTGCCAGCAGCAAAAGGGACAAAGATGCATCTTAATACGATACAAAGTCAATAGAATGTGATGAATTGTTTTCCCCCCACGAGCAATGTGGTTTTTCCTCCAGTGGCTAGATGTGCTCTGTCTCTATCTGCTCCAATTACCTAAAGCCTCTGAGAATACAGGGACCTGCATCTGCTTCTTGGTAAGAGATTCACTCCAACACCACAAGAGGTGCATGAGCCAAAATGATAAGGAACAAATATGCACTGCAAAAAAACGTGTCTGTGAACAGTTCAGGTGGCCGGAAGTCTAAAAAAAGAAGTCCAGAAACCTCAAACAACTGTGAAAGTACCTTTGTAAAAATAGAAAGTAGAAAGCCTTTGTGTCCATATATTCAACATATGACTGTGGGACACATTGATAACAAAAAAAATCTTCAAAAAGTCTTTATGCCAAAGATATTTACTTAACCATAAGTATTAAGAGGATTAAAAAAATTACAATAAAAACAATAAATATTGTATAATGAAAATTTTAAAGGCAAAATGTTATATTTATAAACATACTAACACGTTTTTTCATGCTGATTAACATCAGTGAGAACAATCTCATGTCATTTTCACTCAAACGAATGCACAGAAAAAAGTTTGTAGACACACCAGCATTACAGAATCCATAAGTGTGATTTATGAAATGTCCTTGACATTGCTGTATATTTAGGATAAACATCCAAAACTCCCTTTCGAACAACTTGAAACACCAGCAGCATGATCTGATTCCACTGAGGAGAACAAAAACACATGTGCTGGTAAGTTCTAATAACTCCTGCAGCTTTCTCTCTATGCAATATAGCTCAGGGCAGCTAATAACATCACCTGGGTAGGCATAACCTGTAGGCTGCTCAAGCCAAAATGATAATCTCCATCACCCATCTTCTAACTCATGACACTGCGGGAATGCAGCAGACATGACCTCCACTTCTCATTCAACTGGTGGGACTCAGAAATAAGGTTCAAAAACTCAGCAGTTATGTTTTTCAATATCTCACTATTGAACTTCATGAGCATGTGGCTGTCGGTTTATGCATCTGCTCACTATATTAGTGACCTTCGGAGGAGACGAGTAGAGCAGTGGTCTGGCACCAGTCCACAAATTTCAGAAATAAGCATCGGGACGCCGATGCGTTTAAATAAATCAATAAGCTGAATGTCTTGCCCCTGATGCTAAACGTGATGCCAGACGTGTCCCACATGTCTGATGGTTCAACCACGTTCGCATGTGAGAGAGAACAGTGTGTCTTACCGGTGGATGGAGTTGGAAGGCTTTTAGGTGGAAGACTGCGTCCTTCCTCGGAGCGCCACTGCAGTCCGCATCGGACGGACGCGCGCGTCTCCCCGGCGAATGTGCGCGCTTTTCCGCATGCAGGACTCCCACAATGTCAGCTGCTGAATGGTTTATCAGGAGAGCCGTTCGCAGGTACAGAGGGGACAACTGTGCGCTGTATGACTGAAGGGGAAGGACGAGCGCGTTGAGTCTCAGCAGCCACGCCGCAAACACACGCTCCAGCCCTGCCCGACCTGCCGGCGGGAGCATGCGCACTGCACGCCTGAGCGCTCCATGCAAGTGTCTGCAGGTGGGACAAGTTTGGCAAGTGCGCTGTCATTACATCCATCACATTCCATCCCGCTCAAGAGCACGTCCCACACGTGGGCCAACAATGTGCAAACCATCTATATAATCTTATTCATCTTAATCTCCTCCAAGGTAACATGGATGAGTTTTTAATTACTCACTGGGGACCATCCAGGGACCATTGTTTTCTTATTTTGATTTTAATAAACCAGTACACGGCGGCACGGTGGCTTAGTGCTTAGCATGTTCTCCTCTCAGCGCTGGGGATTCCCGGTTAGAATCCCCATCAGGGTGGAGTTTCCATGTTCTCCCCGTGTCCGTGTTGGTTTCCTCCGGGTTCTCTGGTTTCCTTCCACAGTCCAAAAATATGGATCAAGTCAATTGAGTTCTCCAAATTGCCCCATATAGAGTGTGTGTAAGTGAGTGTGTGCCCAGCGATAGGTTGGCGCCCTGTCCTGGGTGTATCTGCCCAGTGCCCGAAACGTTCTCCCCTGGATGGGCATGGGGAACCCCCCACGAACCTAATAGAGGATAAAGTGGAAGCTAATGAATGAATGAATGAATAAATCAGTACACTAGATACATATTGACTATCATGAAAATAATGACATTTATTTTCATCCATCCATTATTTTCCGCTTTATCCTCTATTAGGGTCGGGGGGGGGGGGGGTTCCCCATGCCCATCCAGGGAAGAACGTCTCGGGCGCTGGGTAGATACACCCAGGACAGGACGCCAATCTATTGCTGGGCACACACTCACTCACACACACACACTCTATATGGGGCAATTTGGAGAATCCAATGACTTGGTTCATGTTTTCGGACTGTGGGAGGTAACCAGAGAAACCGGATTGAGTTTCGAACCAGGAATCCCTAGCGTTGAGAGGCAAATGTGTTAACCACTAAGCCACCGCGCATATTTACTTTATCATTAAAGTAATTACATTAATTTTCGTTGATTTGACAGCGTCCCATCCTACAATGGTGTGTTATGGTTAATCACATCACATAGTCACATGGTCAGTGTCACTGTACTTGTCTAAGTTTTCCAAACTCACTTCAAAATGATCTGGTGTCGTTAATAGTCAAGGGTGCCTTCGTCAATTTATTAGACTCATGTAGGAAACACATGACAGTAGCAGCCTTTCTTATACAGCAGTGAAAAGGCTGAAGCATTAAAACAGAATACAACAACAAATAAAGAAAACAAAGCTATAACATGGATTTATATTAAAGCTATCATTTTCAGTTAAAGCATAGTGTTATTATCAGTCATTGTGTTTAGGATCCACTGCAGCAGGTTTTTTAGACATGATCCTACCTGTGTCTCAAACCACATTGGAAAGTATATGATCAGTAAACAAAGACGTGTTTGTGGCCTGAAGCAATGTGTAATCTAAAATAAACTCAAATATTTCAGACAGATTCCATTTTTATCTTCTTTCTTTGGTCTTATTGAATCAGCACAAAAACATAAGGAATAAACAGCTGCATGTCACTTTGATGGGCATAACTTTATAGGACTAAGTTTAAATTTGTACTATTACGTAATCCATCAAGCGTTTAAACTGCACTGTGAGACATTTCCACGAGCCAGAATCTTTCCTTTATCTGTCTAGCAGTTCTTACAGTTCTACATCGATGTGACGATTCAATGGGCTTTAAGCACTTTGTTACACATTCACTAATTAATGCTTCAACTTAAAATCCAATAACAAGAAAACTATTTATAAACTTTATCAAATATCTTAGTTAAGCATATTTCTAACCGGTCCATTATGACACTAAGTGATCTGTTATTTCAATATAACGGACCATTGCACTCTACATTTTGAAGTCAATATTTTGTCACTAATTATTGATATTTTACTAAGTAGCCATATGATGAGGGGATAATAAACAGCAAAATCTGTCATTACAAAATGAGGTCCTTAATGGTGATCTAGGACCGCATCACTCAGCCTGGGCTTATTTAGAAATGATGACCAGATGGCTGTATTTTGTCTTTTACATGTTAAATGTTTAAAACCTGGGAATGTCTCCAGTCGCACTCATGTTGATTATGCCTCTATCTGGCATTTCAGGTATAACCAGGATTTTTAAAAGCAAAAATGAACAGGGTTTAACAAACATGTTTTTTCAGAACCCGATATCATTTCTCCTGTAAATATTTTATTTGAGAATGCATCATTGCATTCTCAAAATTACAATGTTATTTAATGGTCAAAATACCTATATTTTAAGTTCTTGCAATTAAAATTACTTTGAGTGACAGCTTCTTAAACTAATCCGGATGACTTGTCAGTGTGGTAGCTAATCAGGTTATCCCAGTTCTGTTCAGCTTGTTAGCCATTTTTGCCTGTTAAATAGTTAAATGATATCTTATCTCACAATTTTCCACTTAATGCTCTACTAGGTTTGTGGTGTGGTTCCCTATAGGCATCCAGAGGGGAAATGTTTCCCACTGGCATTTCGAAAGATACATCCAAAACAGGGTGGCAATCCAGAGCCTGGTACAGACTCACTCACACAGATGCACTATATAGGGCAAATTATCACAGCCAATTCACCTTGAAGCCAAGTTATTGGAATCTGGAGAAAACCCACACCAACACAGGGAGAATATGATAAACTCCATCGGGATCAGGAACCTTGATCCCCAGCGCTGAGAGGTGGGCATGCCAACCACTATGCTTCTGCTCCTTAAAACGATATATCTGGCTTATTTTTGTTTAAGGAACAGTTGGTTCCACATATTTCAACAATAATGTGGTCATTCTTAAGGAATGAAGATTAAATGACCATCATTCTTCTTTAATCTGATGTGGCTGCCTGAAGCCAATTTAGTGCACAGTAGCATTTGCTTGCATGGTTAATATTAGTATTATGAATAATAAACAACCCTGCCATTCAGAGTATCGAGTAATGTACAGGACAAAAAAGGTTCTAAAAATAGGTATTTACCACAGAACAAAATCTGAAAAAAAAATTGATAATTATTTTCAAAAATGTTTTTAAAAATCATTTCTGCCTTCTAAATATATTATTATGAGGCCTACAGGATAACACGCCTCAGTGGTCTATTCCAGATTTCTAACATTTTGTTCTTAAAAACCTGTAAATATGTCTATTAAGTTAAAAAAACATCACAGTTCTACTGAATGAGGTATAGAATGACAAACGAACGAGTGCAAAAGACATTAAAAAGTGCAACAGGTTTCCTACAATCGCTACGTAAGTGCAAACTCATACAATGCTTTTTGCTTGCCACGTCTGATTCAAATAAATAGGAAACACAAACATAACATTAATTTCCAATTATAACTCATGCCTCTAGTCTTATTATGATGAATTTTCAAATTAGGAAAATTCTTTAAACAAAACAATCAGAGACAAAACACTCCGGATGCTCCAGAACTGAGATCCACTGTGTAAACACCTGTGCAGTTACATGTAAAAAAAAGCATATGTCATTATATGACTAAACCTGTAAAACATTCAAGGTAATTATTTGAGCTTACTGACAGGTAAGATAAAAAAAAGGATTAAAAGCAAAATACAGAATTCCTTCAGTAAACTGTAATATTTCACACAAAAGAATCCTCTGTTTGTTGAACTGTGCCAGCACAGGAAGCAGCTCGGGGGGGGGGGGGGGGGGGGGGGGGGGGGGGGGGGGGGGGGGGGGGGGGGGGGGGGGGGGGGGGGGGGGGGGGGGGGGGGGGGGGGGGGGGGGGGGGGGGATATATATATATATATATATATATATATATATATATATATATATATATATATATATATATATATATATATATATATATATATGGGCGGCACGGTGGCATGTTCTCCTCTCATGGATCAAGTCAACTGAGTTCTCCAAATTGCCCCATATAGAGTGTGTCTGTGTGAGTAAGTGTGTGTCCAGTGACAGATTGGCGCCCTGTCCTGGGTGTATCTGCCCAGCGCCCGAGACGTTCTCCCCTGGATGGGCATGGGGAACCCCCCGCGACCCTAATATAGGATAAAGCAGAAGATAATGAATGAATATATATATATATATGATTAAAGATTATTAGAAATTCATTCACAGAACATGCTTCTATAGCTTTGATAGGCCATCTATATTTTGAGAAATAATAAATTAGGTGAAATTAAAGTGTATATTTAAATATATTTAAAATGATGTTAAATAACTAAAAATGCAAAACAAATAAAACCCTTACCGCTGACGAAGGAGGCTGGTTCGTGGGCTCATGTGCATCATACTTCTCAGAAAAATATGGCTGTTTCAGTTGCATGTTTTCTTGTAAAGACGTTTGAATGTGAGCTGGCTTAAGATCAGTCCATCTCCTCTGAGATGCATGGCACACCTGGCCCTGGTGATCAGGAAGCTTATATCTGCAGGTTAATGAAGGGGGCGAAGCCCACAACATCCTGAAGCAGAACTAGGGCTCTCTGCAGAGGGGGTTCCACGTCGATCTCCACATTCCTCCGTCGTAGCACACCCAAACTGGACTCGCCAACATTGTGACAGTGATTCACCTTTAAAGACTGGAGTTTAGGGCAGTATTCAGTGACGGTCCTGCATGCACATGCACAGACATACAGTCAGCTCAACATTTCTAAATGCAGCAAACGTCTCAGCTTTTTGAACACATGAAAAATACGTTACATTAAGAAGTTACAGAACTAATTTTTTTTTTTTTTAGGTTCAAATAAAAACACATAAAATATATATTTGGTCATATCAATATGGTCATGCTGTATTCTTTGTTTTACTAATGTCTCTAAAGATCAAATTGATGCATTTTATTTGTACTTTTACTTTTATCTTTAAAAACCAATAACAAATTTAACCTAGGGCGGCACGGTGGCTTAGTGGTTGGCACGTACGCCTCTCAGCGCTAGGGATTCCCCGTTCGAATCCCGAGTTTCCATGTTCTCCCCGTGTGCGCGTGGGTTTCTTCCCACAGTCCAAAAACAGGGATCAAGTCAATTGAGTTCTCCAAAATTGCCTCATATAGAGTGTGTATGTGTCTGTGTGAGTGAATGTGTGCCCAGCGATAGATTGCCCCCCACCCCCCCGAACCCAATATGGATATGGAACCCAATAGGATAAATCGGAAGACAATGGATGGAAGGAAATTTAACCTATGACATCATGAAATTAATGTTTAGTATTCAGCCTGAAGCCAAATGTTTAATTTTGTTCAGATTCAGCTTTATATTTATTGAAATTCTGTGGATACAGATTAAAAATCTCAGAATCTCGCAGGCACACTACCTGATTGCATCATTGCCCACCCTCAGACACCCAGTTAGGTCAAGGTGCTGGAGGGTCCTACAGCATTTGGCCACCTCCTCCACTGCTGTGTCAGTGATGTTAACATTGATGGCCAGTGAGAGAGAGCAGAGCGCGGGCCAGTGTGCGGCTGCGTAACACACGGACTCGTCCCTCAGTCGCCTGCAGGCAGTCAGGTCAACGGAACGCAGGTCTGCACAGTGATCAGCCACACTACGCAGTGCCAGATTATCTACCCACTCGCAGTGCGCCAGGCCGAGGTGCTGCAGACGAGGGCAGCCCAGCGCTACAGCTACCAGGGCGTGTCGGGTCAGGTGCACGCAGCCACGCAGATCCACTCGCTGCAGCTGCTGATTCTGGCCAATTACTGGAAGAAGTTCTTGATCAGTGATCCAGTCACAGCAGCCATGAACAGAAAGGTTCTGGAGGACTTTATTATCGTGCAGCATGGAGCAGAAGGCTTCTTTAGGAATATGAGGTCCAGTCTGGGAAGAGACACACAAATGGTTAGTAAGTGCATACAGCTTAGGTAATTATGAAATTAATACTTTATATCACTGTAATTTCATTAAATCAGTACGAATTACATGTTTTCCCTTATTATCATTCTCATCATCATCATCATATCCTGGTACTGTAGTTGTATAGAATTCATCTGACCCGCAGTTGCAGAATTCAAAGCCTTGGTGCACATGTGGGACTGATTTCTAGGGCATCTTTTTTTTTTTTTTTTCAAACCTTTGACAAAATGTTGTACTGAAACTCATCTGTGCAAAGTAGCAGTCAGTCATACTGCTCTGTGTGTGAGGCAGGAAATTACACAGACAATACACACATACTATGTAGAGATGAGAGAAGGAAAAAAATCAATGAAGTACATTACAATACTGCTGACATCATCTCATCTAATTATCTTGACCACTTAATCCTACAGTAGGGTCGCAGGGGAGGGGTGGTCCTCATGCCCATCCATGAAAGAACGCTTTGGGCGCTGAGCAGATACCCCCAGGACAGCTGAACATGGGCGTGGTCCATCCCGGATCAGAGATCCCCAGCACTGAGAGGCGGATGTGCTAACCACTATGCCAGCGTGCCATTATAAGATTTTATTTATTTAATTATTTAATATTTTTTAAACATTTATTTTACGTTTTTTTTCGGTTCAACTCTGGTAGCATTGCTTTTATGATCCACAAGATGGCGCCAAAACCTTGTGATCGTAAGTGGTTGTAAACCTATTAGAAACTGAAGCAGAGTGATTCCTTGATTACACTATTACACTACATCACATTACATTTATTTTCTGGATGTTTTTATCCACGGCACGGTGGCTTAGAGGTTAGCATGTTCTCCTCTCAGCACTAGGGATTCCCAGTTCAAATCCCCATCTGGGTGGAGTTTCCATGTTCTACCGGTGTCCGCGTGGGTTTCCTCCCACAGTCCAAAAAAAAACATGGATCAAGTCAATTGAGTTCTCCAAATTGCCCCACATAGAGTGTGTCTGCGTGTGGGAGTGTGGGCCCAGTTATAGATTGCCGCCCTGTCCTTGGTGTATCTGCCCAACACCTGAAAAGTTCTCCCCTGGATGGGCATGGGGAACCCCCCCCCACCGCGACCCTAATAGAGGATAAAGCGGAAGATAATAAATGAATGTTTTTATCCAAAGCAACATACAATATGATGATGAGAATCAAGGCGCCGTGTCAGACAATTTACAAAAATAAAAGTAATAAGTCCAATAGCCCAACCACCGAGCTTTCATGTTCTGATCATTATCACATTTCCTGTAGTTCTTTACTAGCATGTCAGACCATTCTCAGATTGTTTTACAATTTCTTTCTCAGAAATGGTTCGATATTAATCTGATTGAGAACAGATTACCTGTGTAGCATCAAATGTGCGACAGTTGGCGAGATAAACCTGAATCAGAGAGCGGAAACTCTTGCTCACACGCTGTAGACTGACCAGATGCCGTAAAGGCAGATAACACAAGATATGTGGCACCAGAACGTCCTCCCAGGGAAGGTCCAGCAGCTGGTACCTGCAACAGATCATTACACAGTCAGAGTTAGCTCACAGTGGGGCATGTACAGTACAGAAGATGAATTAAACACAGTATGGTCCAGTTATTTGGTTTAAATGTGAAGAAAAACTCCAGATTCAGATTTATAATACAGTCTTCAGGGTCCCGCGGAGGTTTATATACTCTGTCCAACCACCAGAAGGCAGCTCAAGATGTCTCACCCCCTTAATGTGGTTTGAGCAGCAACACCAGTGATTGGTGGAGAGAGTGATGAATGTTATTGTGCATATATGGGTTTTGTTTGGTGTTTTTTGTTTTTCCTCTCAGTTAATTAAAGAATAATTTCTTTCTCCCAAACTAAACCAGCAAGAAGACACCAATTACGTGTAAATTAACGTTTACACCATTTGTAGGAACCATCACAAGCCTGAGCTGAGAACGGGGCTCAAAAGGCTAGGAATAAAATTTGGAAGCTGATAAAACAAATTCATATGATAAATTTCTACTCTTTGCTTACTGTTCCTTAAATATTTACATATTAAATATGTCCAATTTTAATACACAATATTATATTAAACAATTTATTTGTAATCTGTCACTTATCTGACTGAAAAAAAAAAAAAAAGAAGAATAAATATATCCATCCATCCATCCATCCATTATCTTCCGCTTCATCCTCTATTAGGGTTGCGGTGGGGTTCCCCATGCCCATCCAGGGGAGAAGGTTTTGGGCGCTGGGCAGATACACCCAGGACAAGACGCCAATCCATCGCTGGGCAAACACTCACTCACACAGACACACTCTATATGGGGCAATTTTGGAGAATTCAATTGACTTGATCCGTGTTTTTGGACTGTGGGAGGAAACCGGAGAACCCAGAGGAAACCCACGCGGACATGGGGAGAACATGGAAACTCCACCCAGATTGGGATTCGAACCGGGAATCCCTAGCGCTGAGAGGAGAATGTGCTAAACACTAAGCCACCGTGCCGCCCTAGAATAAATATATATATATATATATATATATATATATACAGACATGGTTTTGAGGTTTTGGCTCTGCAAAAACTATTAAAAAGCTGAACAATAAAATTGCGGTGGACTTTATCACCCGTCACCTGAAACCCATACAGCAATAATGTAGCACCAACAACTTTCTTCTGAATAATGTGAATTAATCCCGAATATCATGAATCCTCAGATTTTGCAGAAACATGTGCCGTTCACATTCACAGTGTCATCAGAGAAATCAGAAGAAATACTGCACTCACATTTAAATACAGACATTAAAGCTTTTTTAATACATTCACTAAAACCAAAAATGATTTGTGCACAATGCCATGTTCTGCCCTGTGACCCACCCTGAAGCTACCCCACCCCGGTGCACTTTACACCCTGCAGCTCCTCTCTTTATTTTAACTCATTTCAAAGCATTGCACAGTTTTATACTGATGATTACATTATTCTATGTGCATTTGGGTTATTGTATTATTATTATTATTATTATTTTAACATAATAAAAAATTATTATTATAACAGAACAAGCACACACACACACACACACACACACACACACACACACACACACACACACAATACATGCAAATCATTCCACAAATAGAACTACATGTAAAACATCAGAGTTTGTTTTTAAAACGCGTCTCACTTGCAGCAGACACTTGTTTCCTCTGGTTTTGAAGCCATTGCAGAATGACAGCTACGCTCGGGACATTCCTGCTGACTGACCGGCGTTTACGTCATCAATCACCCCTGCAGAAAGCTGCACCCGTGGACCCTGCGTGCACGCGCAATTTCAAAGAAAAAGTTTGATGCTATTGTATTTTTGCCGAATAAAAAAGAAAAAAACTAAAAAGGCCACAAACATTAATAATCCTTAAATAATCACTAAAAAAGATTATGATTTTTTATGTTCCGATAATTATTTTTAAAGGTCTTAATTTAATTATTATGATTCTGATTAGTTAAATTTTAAAGCACCAATGTTTATCTATTAAGATAACAGCTACAGCCAACTATTTTACATATTTAATGGGAAAAGCAGAAAAGATTTTTAGTTTTACATCATATAGTTGCTTTACATACTGAATAGGCCAGTTAGCCGCGTTTCAGGTTTTTTAATCTTCTCTTTAAAAGTGACAGAATGTTTAAAGAAGGTCTCTTAAATCTCAGAAGTTTTCTAAATTTAAAACACGTCATAAAATAAAAACAAAACTGAATCAGGCATGTTAGTGACCACCTCTGATCGTTCGTCACGTGGGGGGGTTCACAATTTGTACCGTGCATTATAATATAGCACACCATCAGCGGCTTCTTAGACATTGACCGAATGTGTTGCTTTTTATCACTCACGGCGACCTGTCGCCCCCTAGCGACTAGACTCAATAGTGTACTCATCGATTCTACAAAGTAAATTAATTATTTAGTGTAATCAACCATCCAATTATTATCTTCTGCTTTGTCCTCTATTAGGGTCGTGGGGGGGGGGGGGGGAGTTCCCCATGCCCATCCAGGGGAGAAAGTTTTGGGTGCTGGGCAGATACAGGGCGCCAATCTATCACTGGGCACACACTTACACACACACACACACACACACACACACACACACTCTATATGGGGCAATTTGGAGAATTCAATTGATCTTGATTTATGTTTTTGGACTGTGGGAGGAAACCGGAGAACCCGGAGGAAACCCACGTGGGCACGGGGAGAACATGGAAACTCCACCCAGATGGGGATTCGACCCGGGAATCCCTAGAGCCGAAAGGAGAACATGCTAAACATGTTCTAGGGTTAGATTCCCCATGCCCACCCAGGGAACATGTTTCGGGCACTGAGAAGATTTACCCATCACAAGGTGCCCCATGATCTCTCGCTGGGCACACTCACTCACACAGACACACAAACACACAGTATATGGGGCAATTTAGAGCATTCCATTTACCTTGAATCCACATTTTTCGACTGTGGGAGGAGACTTCACCCAGATTGGGATTCGAAACTGGATCCCCAGCGCTGTGAGGTCAACGAGCTAAGCACTAAGCCACCGTGCCCCCCGTGAAGTGTGTATCTGTTCTAATATCTTTGCAATTAGAATCTAATTGGGATTCTGTGTTGGTTATGTTTCATTGTTGTTTTGTTTATGTGTGTTTTATTAGCGCTCTGATCACGACTATAATAAAGTCCTCCCCTCTACTTACACTAGTGCTGCTTGCATCACAGTCTGCATCTGCAAAACCTTTCAAACATCAAACAAACCAAATGTGATTGTTAGCTTGGCCACATGGTTACGTTACAATGGGGGCATCCATGCAGAACAAGTGCTGACCTGGAGGTTGTGGAGTTGGGAGTGAAACCAGGGTGGAAACCTCGCAGAAGAATCATTTGAGCTACTCAGGACAGGGTGGTGGATCAGTAAAGAACATGGTTGGTAATTGTGTTTATGACTTCACAGTGGAGTCCCTGGATGGGAAGCCCGTTTATCTTGAAGACTACAGAGGGCAAGTGCTTCTCATCGTCAACCTGGCTACTTTCTGAGGCTCCACGGTTGAGGAGGTAACTGTGTACGAAAGCTAATTATTTACAACACAAGCCGACATTCTGGATATAGGTTCTGTAGGTTATATAAAGTATAACTTAACAAAAAAGGGCAGAATCATTTCCCACTCAAATAAAGCTCAACAGTGTAAAAAAAAAAGATCTTGTATTAATGTAATTTACCTCGTAGCGCCTCATCTGTGTGAGTTTGAACATAAATCAATGTCTTCGTCTGCAGTTCCCCAGGCTGAATGCACTGATGGACAAGTTTGGTGCTCAGAAGTTCACTGTTCTTGGATTTCCATGCAATCAATTTGGACTTCAGTCACCAGGTAAAGCACAATCAGCCGTTTCTGATCCTGTGTACGGCTGTGGATGTTAAACTGACAAACAGCAACTCAGCAGCCAAACATACAGGGTGTGTGTATTCCACAAATACACACACACCCTATAATTGTTTTATGAAACCACATTAATGTAAGGACAGATACATTAGTATGTCCACATTTTTAACTTCATTAATTAAGAATAAAATGCTGATCGGCGGCACGGTGGCTTAGTGCTTAGCATGTTCTCCTCTCAGCTCTAGGGATTCCCGGTTCGAATCCCCATCTGGGTGGAGTTTCCATGTTCTCCCCGTGTCCTCATGGGTTTCCTCCGGGCTCTCCGGTTTCCTCCCACAGTCCAAAAACATGGATCAAGTAAATTGAATTCTCCAAATTGCCCCATATAGAGTGTGTCTGTGTGAGTGAGTGTGTGCCCAGCGATGGATTGGCGTCCTGTCCTGGGTGTATCTGCCCAGCGCCCGAAACATTCTTCCCTGGATGGGCCCCCCCCCGACCCTAATAGAGGATAAAGCAGAAGATAATGAATGAATGAAAAATGCTGATCAAGACAAATTGACCATAGTGTGTATCTAGTCTTTTTATCTTAAGTTAAATAAATGTAAACAATAAAATGAAATTATTTCCAGCTATTTTACGTCAAAGCTTAATCATTCATCAAACATGATTTTTTTTTTTTGTAGAGGAGAATGAAGAAACTCTGAACGTCCTACAGAGTGTAAGACCAGGAGCTGGTTTTGTTCCAAAGTTCCCTGTTTTCAGTAAAATCGAGGTTAATGGGCTGAATGAGGAACCTCTGTATTCCTACCTCAAGGCAAGTTATTCATTTTTTTGAGGAGGTCAGACTACCGTGTGTTTTAATTAACAAGCACTGCATGAGATGTACAGTATAATTAATGGGGATTCCTGATTGCTTCTGGAGTTATGTTCTCATGCAGTTCACGTTCTACAGAGCTTCACAATGTGTTTGCTAGACTGACATTTTCAAAGTCAAACATCTAAAATTTGTTATTCTTTAAATTTTGTTTTTTCTTGATGATTTGATCATGTCGCTTATTAATTCTATTCGAATGCAATTTCTGTGTAGCTGCTGAAAACAAAAATCAGTGTTACACTTAAAAACTATAACCAATTTGGCAGCAGGACGGCACGGTGGCTTAGTGGTTAGCATGTTCTCCTCTCAGCGCTTGGGATTCCCGGTTGGAATCGCAATCTGGGGGGAGTTTGTATGTTCTCCCTATGTCCGCATGGGTTTCCTCCGGGTTCTCCGGTTTCCTCCAACAGTCCAAAAACATGGATCAAGGTCAATTGAATTCTCAATATTGCCCCATATAGAGTGTGTTTGTGTGAGTGAGTGAGTGTGGGCCCTGTCCTGGGTGTATCTGCCCAGCGCCAGAAACGTTCTCCCCTGGATGGGCATGGGGAACCGCCCTCCATGACCCTAGTAGAGGGTCCTCTCAGCTTGCTCTTGATTAACTTGCACCTAGGTTATTTAAAATTAGTTTAAGCGTTTAGAGTCTAAAAACCCACTTATTTTGAAACCACTACATTAAGATGTTAATGTAAATATAAATTTTTTTATTTATTAATTATTTGATGATCTCTGTAAAGAAACAAAACAGTGCTAACTTATATCTGAATTATTATTTGAACTGGTTGCAGGAGAACATGGCTTCTGTAAACCCATCCCTTGGTGATATCAAGAAACTGTTTTGGTCGCCGATTAAAGTCAGCGACATCAGGTGGAACTTCGAGAAGTTCCTCATCACTGCAGATGGAGTGCCACATAGACGGTATAGAATGTTTAAATGCACTTTGTTAATTTACAATTACAGACTGAAGCACATCAGTTTCTCTGTATTATTTTTTTAGTCATTTTTACTTTGACCTTAAAAAGAGTAATAAAAATAAATAATAATAATTAGTCAGGACCACCACAGACCAGGTATTAATGGGTAGCAGATGGTTGTCAGTACTCTATTAGAGATATCTACCTTATTGCTCCACAATGTTGATATAAAATCAGAGACAGAAACTCACTGGCTGCTGCACAGTTTGTGTTGATCATCCTCTAATTTTAAATTAGTGCATTTGCATTTTGTTATTTAGCAGACTTTTACTTTAGAATTTAAATGGATTGTAATGTTTTATATTATTAGGTAAGATTTTTTTCATGCAGTACATTTATTCACAAGCAATAACAGACAAGCAAATCTGCAAAGTACATTAAAAAATGAACAGTATTATTCGTGTTATAAGTTTGTTTTTAAATAAATATCAGTTTTCTGACATGTTTTAACTGCACTGTTTTTTTTGTTTTGTTTTTGGCAGCTATGACTTACACTGTCCATTTGACGAGATGGAAAGAGACATTGCAGCACTTCTGCCTGTTACCTTGACATCTAATTCAAACTAATATCAGTGAAAATGAAGCTTTAAACTGTAATATTATGGTTTACAAACTTCATGCAGATCATTTTTTTTTTACACATTTAGTAATTCAGCCCATTAACTATATACAGGAATTTTGACACATGATACTATACAAATGTGTAAAACTGTCAATGGGTGAGAGCAGCTGTATTACAGTTTTTCCTTTCAGCATGGCACCCCACTGAGGCAAACCGCTAAGGTACACACCTCAGCCTGCATCAGTACAGTGAGTGAGTCAGGTCTCTTGGTGGTGCAGGGTGATGATCCCTCAGTAAAGGCAATTGGGCAGCTGAGATGGGTCTGATAGGAACGGAGAGCCTGTCTGAGCTTCAGTGTGTTCACTCAGATAAGCCAGCTCTGTTTAGCACCATCAGTTACCAACCCTCACAGCGTGGATGCACGTTTCTCATATTTTAATTAATAAACGAACAATGATTTTAAGCTTGTGTCAAAAAATGCTATTTTGAGTGTGTACTGTATATATAGTAAGTGAATGTTTATTTTGTTAACTGTTCATTTTACTTCAATTTCATTTAAAAAGTAAGATTCGATGTGCTGACATCTTCATCCAAAACATCATGGATGTTTACTCTAATATATTTAAGTGGGTGAGTCAGCTGAGGGGGAATGAACCATGTATTGGTAGGCACTTTATATTAAGGAAATAATAATAATAATAAAATTATTCATTCATTCATTCATTCATTATCTCCCGCTTATCCTCTATTAGAATCGCGGTGGGGTTCCCCATGCCCATCCAGGGGAGAACGTCTCGGGCGCTGGGCAGATAGACCCAGGACAGGGCGCCAATCCATCGCTGGGCACACACTCACTCACACAGACACACTCTATATGGAGCAATTTTGAGAATTCAATTAACTTGTTCCATGTTTTTGGACTGTGGGAGGAAACCGGAGAACCCGGAGGAAACCCACGCAGACACGGAGAGAACATGGAAACTCCACCCAGATTGGGATTTGAACCGGGAATCCCTAGCGCTGAGAGGCGAACGTGCTAACCACAAAGCCACCGTGCCATAATAAAATTAATTAATTAATAATAATAATAGGCGGCACGGTGGCTTAGTGGTCAGCACGTTCACCTCTCAGCACTAGGGATTCCTGGTTCAAATCCCCATCTGGGTGGAGTTTCCATGTTCTCCCCGTGTCTGCGTGGGTTTCCTCCAGGTTCTCCGGTTTCCTCCCACAGTCCAAAAACATGGAGTGAGTGTGTGCCCAGCGATAGATTGGCACCCTGTTCTGGGTGTATCTGCCCAGCGCCCGAAACTTTCTGGGGATGGGGACCCCACCACGACCCTAATATAGGATAAAGCAGAAGATAATGAATAATAGTAATGTAAGCGGCCCGGTGGCTTAGTGGTTAGCACGTTCGCGCTAAGGATTCCCGGTTCGAATCCCCATCTGGGTGGAGTTTCCATGTTCTCCCCGTGTCTGCGTGGGTTTCCTCCGGGTTCTCCGGTTTCCTCCCACAGTCCAAAAACATGAATCAAGTCAATTGAATTCTCAAAAATTGCCCCATATAGAGTGTGTGTGTGAGTGAGTGTGTGCCCAGTAATGGATTGGCGCCCTGTCCTGGGTCTATCTGCCCAGCGCCTGAGACGTTCTCCCCTGGATGGGCATAGGGAACCCCACCGCGACCCTAATAGAGGATAAAGCAGTAGATAATAAATGAATAATAATAATGTATAGTATAATATTTTTTTGTACGTTTTTTTGGCTTCAGTCCATGGAGTGTGTTGGAGTGTGCCATTTATCTTACATGCAAACTTTTTATAAATTTACACTTACTGTTGATTAATTTACAGAGTGGCATGATTTTTAGATTGTAGGAGAAAACCAGAGGTCCTGATGGAACACACCCCCACACTAGCAGAACATACAAAGAAAGAACTTACTACAAAAAGTACCTTATTTATTATATACCAATTAATATTTAATATTAATACTGTTATATCTATCAACAAATATTAATCATCATCACTCATTCTACCTTATCTCTCTTATCTGTCAGTATTTACTCTTACAAAAACATTTATATAACGAAATTGTAAAAGGTTTTGTTTGCTGTACAATGAAACAATGTATCATGACACCAATGAGGCTCATGTCGTACTTTTGTCGCTAGGTGTCAGGCTTTCATTATTCTATAAAACGTTCTCGCGTCTGCAATGTTTGATTTCAGTTATTTTAATATTAGGTAAATATAAAAACCTCTATTAACCCTTTATCATAACAATTGCTTTAACACAATACACTTTTGGTTTTGTTTAATGGATTTTATTATGGGTTATTTACATTTACATTGTTACTGAAAATAATACGCAAAATGTGCAGAGAAACATGATACCAAAGATTCTGGACTCACACCAGTGAGCAATGGAGCCAAATTTATGTATTGCGCCAATTATTTGTCAAGTGAATCAGAAAACACATAATTTATGTATTAACAGACTGTTTATTATGCTAAATATTCCTTTGAGCCTGTTAATGCAGGATGAACATTATTTATCTCAAGCACTGAAGTATGTTAATATGCTTCATGCTTTTTTACTGACAGCAACACAACTGATAATATTTGACTTTACAATTAGGATTTTTTGTTATTGCTTTTTCTTTGACTGTTCATTCACTAATTAAGCAAATAATGGCAGTGTAATTATATAATGACTGTATAATTTATTCCACACCATATGTTAAATGTGCACAGTAGCACTCAGGGTAGTATTTGGAGTAATAAGTACAATTCTCTTTTCCCAAGGTCTGAATTATATATTTATAATATATAATTATATAATTTTCATTTTGGGTTAAATGAACTTAAACCAAAGAGATAACTACTGTATATGTTTAAAGGCATATTCCATTTATATGATTATTAATTAATAATTAGGCATGAATTCCTCTGTTAGAGTGCATGGAAGTATAATGGGGAGTGCTCTCACTTCAAAGTCAAAAGACTTTAATTTGGCAGGCGATGAAGATTATTTGCCTATGAAGGCACGCATGTTTCCTGACTATATGGGTTTCCACTTCCAATGTTTCAAAAACACATAAGGTGGGTGTTGTGCGGTGCTGTCGTGTCCATCCTGCTAAGGACTGCTGACCTGTCCACTGTTTCCCCACCCTATTTCCTAATGAGAGTGGGGATATGCTCCAGCAACCCTAATTAGGTTAAGCCCCTAAAATGAATGAATAAATTCCAAATTACAGGTTCAGTTTTTTATTTTTTTAAAGCATTTATTAGAAAAACACTTGATCAAAATACATGGCCAATTCTACTTAATATTACAATATTAAGAATATTCACAGAACATTTAAAGGGGTTGTTTTATAGGTTTTAGAAATCTAAAACTATGCAAGTGTTTTTTTAAAATTCTTTGTTCTGTAATTTGTGTTATTGGTTGTTGTACCGTTGGATGAATTGGTGATGTGGAGATTATCCCTCTCAAAGACCTGAAAGAGAGATGGTTATAGCCATAGCTAACAGACATGAAGGGAACCAATTCATCATTCTGTGGTGTGAAATGTGATTTATGTTGGCTATTGCTCGCTTTCTGCTGAAAGGCCTATGTAGACTTTCATACACTACAATTGGAAAAAAAATGGGTCTAAAATTTCACAGCTAATGAGCAAAACGAGTGAATAAATGAGTAATTAATTATTTATGACACACAGGCTTGATGCCAGTTTGTTCGCATCATTCTTGCATGTATAACCCAATTAAAAATTGCACTTGTTTTCATAGGTCATTAGCTCTTAGTTTGTGTACAGTCAAACCAGGAAGCTTTCTGAATGGTTTTTGGCTCGACCATTAGTTGGATTCATACGCATTCTGTACAATGTGCTGGGTTTCACCTGTGTATAGAGCAATGCAGAGACTTCAGAAAGAAATACACTAAAGTTGGTCCTACATACAATAACAGATAAAATGTTTTACCTTATTTTAACATTCATCCAATGTACAGATCCTAAAGCAATTTTTCATTTTTCATTTTTGAACAGCAGTCAAATGATGCAGTTAAAAAAATTTTTATCCTGGACCCCAACCGTCCATCAGTCTCTTTGTTCTACAAGTGTATTACATACAAGATTTACCTTTACAAATGTGAAAATACTGAATCAATTAATAGTCCAGTAATAGTAATTAGCTGAGCTATTACTATTGTGTAGAATAACACTTTAATTTGACAGGCTGTAATATTAATTGTATTAAAAATCGATTGAAAAAAAAATGTATTAAAACGAATGTATATTTACATTTACATATAATATTTACATATTTACATGAATTTGTTAGACTATAGATCTGAAAGAGCCTGCCTTATAGCTCTATATAAACCTGTTTAACCATCATGTTCAATAGAAAGTTCACTTGCTAATCTATGTCTTGAAACTTGAAACTGTTTACAGGGATAATGAGAAAATGGCCTCATATTCAGACGCATGTAGCTGCCTTAATTATCTTTGTGTGCTGTTGTGGTAATTGCTTTCTGGCGCTTGAAAGCCTAGTTTAAAACCTGACAGATATAAAGAGGTGTTTATATACTTTTGGCCATATTGAAAATGCTGTACTAATCATTCTATGAATTGTTACTTCTGCTCCACCTTTCTTATGTACCTGTAGCCAGCATGCAGCAGTGGTCTGAGCTGGTTTGGCACTTATTAGGGTTAAATGCACAAATGCAATGCCATCCATCATCCGCAGAAGCGTTTACATTACCATTGATTTACATGGACAATAAGAATAACATGCTTTTATTGTTCTTGCCCCACAAGTCATTTTAGCTCTGATGATTGAGTACACAGCCAGATCTCTTTAGACACACTCACCCAGGCCTATTCTGTCTTCCTGTCAATAACATGGCACTTGTCCAAATTATGGATCAATAGTTGCTCTTGCTCATATGCCATAACATTATAGAGTTGGTTCTTTGCTGCTACAGTTGTTGAAGCAGTGAATCTATGTTTTGACAACTTTCTTTTAAAAATTCGTTTGTAAAAAATTATATATATATATTTGCAGCCACCTCTCTTGCACAGATCACTGAGAATAAAACCTCAGCGAGGGACATGCTAGACATGCTATTTTAAAGGCATATTTGTCCTGTTGTTTAATTTTCTTTGGGCTTTCGCGTGCCGCTCATGTGTGGAACTGCGGGAGAGAAGAGCAGCGAAGCAACTCACGTCGGGGAAAACCAAACATCTGCTGCTCTTCCGGGTCCATCAGCCCACAACCACAAGGGTTTGCTTGAAGCGATTTGCACAGAGATCTGTCGCCTTTGTTATTTTCACTTTACCTGTTGGCAGAATGTAATAAAAAATGCCGTTGGTGCAAACAAGCCAGATTTAATTGTGTTTCAGTGTTTCTGCGAAATTTCTTAATTTCTTTCTGACATAATAGAGTTGTTTGTACCAGCCGTGTTGGCCTCATGTTGTCCAGATTGTCAATGATGTTTGTGACAATTTAGTAAGTGATAGTTAGTGAGTGATTTATGGTTTTAATGTCATTTTAATAACATTTTAATTATGTTATTTTGAAGTGCTTCGTAAAAGATTGGAACAGAAAGTAAAGAATAAAACATCTCCTGCGATCGGTATACAATGTTTAGTAAAATAGTACTGATATTTATTTTATTTAATAAATTTTATATAATTATATGTATATATAGCATGTGGCAGTTGTTTAATGGTTAGAACATTTGTCTTTCAGTGCTAGGGATCCAGGTTTGAATCTCTTTCTAGGGTTTCTCTGTTCTTCCGGTGTTTGCTCCAGGTTCTTTGGTTTCCTTTTACAATCCAAAAACATGAATTCAAGAATAAATTGCCTTTATAGTGTGTGTGTGTGTGTGTGTGTGTGTGTGTGTGTGTCTATGTGAATGAGTGTCCTCAAAATGGGTGTGGAGAACTCCCCCTACAAACCTACTAAAGGATTAAGTAGAAGATAATGAGAAGAGAGGTTTGGATATCAAAATATTATGAATAAAAACTGAAATTACATTTAATTAGGAAGGTATTTTATTCAAAATAAAACACTAAGTTGAAAGTGGGTTTGATTGGTTTAACATGCTTTAACAATAGCAAAGGTTTACTAGAAGAGATTTAGAGAAAACTGTCTCTTAGAGGTTAGAATCTGTAAGAGCATTGTCACAAGTGTGTTGTGCCTGACAGAGAATGTTATTGCATGTGTGTGTTTATGTGTAAAACATCTTAAAGTAATCCTATGGGCAAATAAATCAAATTAAAATTAAAATTTAACTAATTTTGAATTAAAATTAAATTAAACCACTGATGGACTTAGTGATATTTTAATTTTTTTATAACTTGACAGACACCAATAAAAAATTAATGACCTATTGTCTGCTTTACAAGGAAAGTAGAACCCTCAGACATGGGCATACAGAAATGAATTATTTTGTTACATTAATTGTGTACCATTCCAAACGAAACCTTGATGTACCCCATGAAATTTGAACCATCGTTGAACCATCCTTTGAATCTGTGTGTAACCAATAGTTTCTGCTTCACTAAAATATACTTTAACAAGTGACTTAAATCACTGCTAATCTGAAAAAAATCTAATCCCACATCAGCACTCTGGAGGCACACACCAGCCTGGGCCAGAACTTCTTATAGCTGCAGGG
The DNA here is from genome assembly GCA_019802435.1 of Corydoras maculifer. Lineage (NCBI taxonomy): Eukaryota > Metazoa > Chordata > Actinopteri > Siluriformes > Callichthyidae > Corydoras > Corydoras maculifer. The sequence continues at coordinate 944,940 of JAFMOD010000119.1, forward strand.
CCACTCCGTCTCGGCTGAGTCCAACTCATGTGCTATTTATCTTCTGTCTGCTAGAATCTGCCTGCAATTTTTCATCTACACAAAACATTAGTTTCCAGTCTCAACCAGAGTGGCCATGCGTCAGCTCCACTTCAGGCCAGCCATAAATAATATGGCGTCTCGGGCTGTAAATAAACGCCCAAAACAAGTGCTGCAGTTCGGTCTGATCGCTCACGGATGGCTCTATTACCACACGGAGCTCCCACTTTAGTCTCAGTGACATGGACTGAAAAACTTCGCTCTGTTACTTTTGGAATCACTGTAACAGTATTTAATTGTAATTTTATTGCGTTGTTTATTGCGAAATACGGCTTTTACACAGTGAAATGAAGATATTTATAATAATAATTATTTATCTATATCAAATTATATATGTACCTCAATACAGCTTTTTGTGCAAGATATGCAAAACATATGGTAAAAATATATAGCAATATATATATAAAGCAATATATAATATATATATAATATATATATATATATATATATATATATATATATATATATATATATGCATATGTGTTATTAAAAATGAATTTACTTAGGAAAGTAAAATGAACTGTCATGAGTTAAAAATCATATGGAAATAAGAGAACCCCAAACGATGCTTCAGATTATTGTTTCATTTTCATATTTCTAATTAAGCAGCCTTCTCTTGCGTGTTAGCTTGGTGGACTAGCTCCTCTTCTGTGCCAATTTAATGTGTTTTATCTCTTAGCACCATTCACTCAGGCTTTGACGAGATTGGTCCAGCTCCTGGTCACCAGAGAGGCAGAACTAATGATGACATTAGTCCAGCTTTGTGTGTGGGGCCACCGGATATGGATTAACCAAGCAAGAAATAATCTGGGATTTCATCATATGCATGACTTAATGTGATGTGTGTGTATTTTTCCTCCTCTCTTTTGGTTGGATCAGAGGTGATGCAGCTTTCCTGCGGTAGTTTTATAAGGTTTATACTGTATTTAGAGGGCGAGAGATATCTCTCTTTTATAGTATATATATATATATATATATATATATATATATATATGCTATTTTATAAATAGTAATTGTATACAATATTTTATAAGATTTTCAGAAAAAATGTGGATTATAGAATCCAAAACTGTCATTTATTATTTAAAAAAGCTTAATAAGAACTAGAATATTGTAGTCAGAATAGTAAATCTTACACAATATACATTTACATTACATTTAGTTATTTTGCAGATACTTTTATCCAAAGTAACTTTCAAGTATCCTAGTATGATGGTTGGGTTTAATGCCCAGGGGAAGCAATGGGGGTTAAGAGCCTTGCTCAAGAACCCATTTTGGTAACTTCAGTTGACCTGGAATGTACAACCTACGGATTGATAGCCCAATACCCTAAACACTGAGCTACTACACCCCATTGAGTATTTGTTCAGCTTGTATGTTCTCCCTGTGTCTGGTCTGCATTGGTTTCCACTAGAAGAATTTGTTTTGCCTCGTCCAGGTGCATTAGTGTGTGTGTCTGCTTTGCGATGGACTGGTTACATGTGTTTCAGCATCTAGTGAATGCTGGGTAAAACCATGGTACGGCTTATAAAATGAATACATGATATGGATCACCATGAATTTACCAAGTAGATCATGAAGATAGTAACTGGGTTGATTGTTAGTCATATTTATAATAAAATGGATAACAGTGTCAGCTATTACACTTACACACACACACACACACACTTGTCATGGTGTAATGTGAATGAGTTAATGCAGACATACTCACTCATACACAGTCATGCCCTTATGCACACGAGTAACAGTGACCTGTTCTGCCTCGTGTCGGTGGGTTTTTGTGTTCCACAGCAGTGCGTGATGAGTGCAATACTTCAGTAATCATGCAGACAAGAATGAATTTTGTCAGCGACTGATACAGCAGCTGTCCTCTCTTGTACATGTGTGTTACGCTCCTGACTCACAATGTTACTGGAGCATGCTTCAACCGTTCATTTACTGCTCGTTTAGATCTTTTGCTTAAAGAGGGAGGAAGACCTTACATATGATACATGTCCCCATCGGTGAACACTTTATATGAAGCCTAATTTGACATTTATCCCACTTATTTTTGTTACACAAAGTCTTATTGTTTAGTCAAACGAGCTTTTATGGAGGCAAGGTGTTTAGATGAATGCACACCACACATCTCTTTAAATACATATATTCTATATTGCCTGTAATGTGCAGTGGTAGTAGTTCTGTTTTAGCTTCATCACACCAATATTACCAGTGTTACTTAAACAAAATCCCATCACTCTGGTTTCTTTACCAATACTATAAGTCAATCTGAATAAGGGTAGAATGTTTGCTTTTCTGTAAATGTCTACTTAATGTGTAACAGAATGCGTAAAGGAAACCATTTGGGATGTTTCAGGCTATGTGTGAATACTGAGCAGCCAGAAAACTCAGCTGCATATCAGTGAGGAGAAGACATTACTGTGCGTAAATAAATGAAGCATTAAAGCTGATAATAATATGATGTTAGACTCCTTAAGATGTTCGCCTTCTGCTTATGAGAGCACAGCATCGCAGTTAATGTAATGTAAAATTACAGAATCTTAATATCAGCGCACATTTAAAAAACAGAACGATGGTCTTAAGCTAAAGTTTGTGCACCTCTGTTGTGTTTTGTTTTGTATGTTTTCCTAAACTATTATTTGTACATTTAATGCAAAGTTACTAATTAGATTATTTTCCATTTACCATATATATATATATATATATATATATATATATATGGCCTATAAAACCATGGGCTCAGAGAGCAATTGATACAGTAGACCTACATAGAGTATTGAGGCTGAAGGGCCCAGATTGGCAATGTTCAGTAAAATCAGGGTTTAGATCCTCAACCTGCAGATCGACACCCTAAGCATTGAGCAACCACACCGTAAAGGCAAAACTCCATGTAGGTATTGTTTTTTTTTTTAAACAAATAACTCAATGCTTAACTATTTGTATTGATGTGTGGAATATACACAACTTATAAGATGGTTAAAAGTCAAATCAATTCTCTGGTGACCACTATACCAGTGCCACTGTCAACAGTTTCTTATTAGAAGTTCAGTTCTGTCCTGTTTTTTAGCCCAGCGTATTTGAGGATTAAAACCTAATAATGCATATTTCCTTGTCAAATGTTAAACAAAGCTTATAAGACCTTTTGTTGTCCGATAAACACACAAGAACTCTCAGTTCCATGCTTAGATTAGTACTAAACCTTCCTGTGAAAAATCCTATTCACAAACAGGATGAGTCAACAAAATCTGAATCTGAACAGTTTAGACCTCGTCATTTAGATCCTTTATATTGATGCATGTGGAACAGGAGAATGTAAGAACACTAGATGGTTAAGATAAATAAATAAATACAACTTAGTCAATAAAAATAAATCTGTTTTTATTAATTATTGAAAGCATTTGCAAACTGACCTCCTCAGGCAACTAATCTAACTAGATCAAATAAATCTATTTTCATACAATATACCAGGGGGTATCAATAGTATGAAAACTGCATAATTCATCCCACATCTTAACAATGGGTGCTTTGTGAAATATTTATGAAATTGATAGGATTTCTGCTGTTTTTGGCTTAATTTAATAGTTTTATTTTTTATATAAAAATTTTAATGTAAATAAAAAATGTAATACTTTTATTTTTGGCCGAGACCTATTGCAATTGGGTTTTTTTTTCCGTAACATAGGTTTACACCCTAATAAATAAGCCTAACCTAACCATGTTCTGTAAGTTCACATCATTTACATAAATCATATATTAATATTGCATTTAAATCATTAAATCTTTAAATCAAATCTGCTCAGGATGCTAGATTAAAATTACCAAACATTAAATCAAGTGAATAAATAATGACAGGTTTGTTTCTCATTAATGATGTTTTAACATATATTTATTTTTAAAATAATTTTAACATGTGAAGTGCACTTTTTATTTAAATCATTTTATAAAATATTTGAGTTAAACTTGTTTTTTGTCTTTAATTTGTGTTTTTTGTGATTTGAATTGTGTTTTTTTCACTCTTTGAAATTACTTTTAATGAAATACCTTACATTGTTTCTCTTCTCAGGACTTTTTAGCATGTTGGTTCTAAATGATACAATAAAGTAAAGTAAAGTGTGTGTTTTATGAGTTGTTCAGTGCCGTTATCGGTTTCTGGCTTTGCAGCACAGGTATGTGTCTCGTCTGTTAGAGAGAGAGAGCTGTAAGCCGTTTACACTGAGGACCCTTAAAGCATTAAAAGAGGCTTTTACACACATCTTATCAGTCAGGAAGCCTTTTGAGGTGTAGATCACACACACTTTTCACACAGTATATAGATTTCCTTTAATTTGTGTGTTATTTAAGTTGTTTTTTAATTTTTTAAAGAAACTAAGACAAAATCAACCAACTGATTATTTCACAGAATCACTAAAATTTTGAATTAACACAATTACTCGAATGTAAATTAAAAATAAAATTATTGTGTTTTCCTAAAACAAATCCCACTAAAGATCGTAAGTGTTTTGGGGAGTAACTTTGTTGTATAATACATTAAACAACCTTAAAATAAATGGCATTCATAAAAATATTTTACATAATTAAAACATAGGAATGCTTTGTCACTGATCTGAGGAGCAAATTCTGGCATATATCAAATAATTCTCTTATTGTCACAGGTTTAAAAGGAAAACCAACTTATTATTTTTTATGAATATTTCAGATTATTAACTGCTACATTGACATGCTCATGTCCTCCATCCAGGTACTTTTTTTAAATACCAGAATAGCTTGTGCTAATGAATTGTTAAATAAATGTATCTTCGGACACCTTATTTTTATATATTTATACCCTCTACATATTGTTTTAAATATTTATTTATGTTGTATATAACATTGATTGTACATGTTAAAAGACAAATAATTTTTTATGCTTGGATTTAATGACCTTATAAACACTCTGTAAGAAGGACTTTTGTAAGTATTACAAACATTATATTCTGCTATTTGTTAAATTAGTATCCTTGTTACACAATTCTCTATATGCAAAGGACATTTTTGTATTTCTTGTGTGTTAAGGGTAGCAATAAGAGGAAGAGTAATAATTAGTTAGGCTGCATTTCTGTCGGTGATCAGTGGGGGGCGTGCTATCCCCACTTTGAGCAGGAGTTTTCCGAAGGAACCTGCCGTGTTTGTTGCAGACATGAATTCAGCATAAGTACTTATTAAATTACACTGCCAGGATGGAGATTAAAGCTGGAGTTACAGAGTTACAGCTTTTAAATGGGATCAAAATAAAGAGAAAGACAAAATTTAGGAGCAAAATGGAATACATTTGCAGAAATGAAGCTGAACCACATTAATCATTAAAGACTGGATTATTAAACGTTTAAAAATGATTTCCACTTCATTTGTTACAATATATTTCACCTTATTAAAGCTATTTAGATATCTGTGGTATGGTACTTTAACCCGGAATTAAAATAGTTCTAGATGGAGCAATTCATAATAATAATAATTGGGTGCAAAATGTTTTTTTCTGTAAAATAAAATCTTAAGATAAAAGTTAAACCACAAACGCATTTATTTTCAGTACATCACTTTGAAGGCGGCACGGTGGCTTAGTGGTTAGCACGTTCGCATCTCAGCGCTAGGGATTCCCGGTTCGAATCCCCATCTGGGTGGAGTTTCCATGTTCTCCCCATGTCCACGTGGGTTTCCTCCGGGTTCTCCGGTTTCCTCCCACAGTCCAAAAACATGGATCAAGTTAATTGAATTTTCAAAATTGCTCCATATAGAGTGTGTCTGTGTGAGTGAGTGTGTGCCCAGCGATGGATTGGTGTCCTGTCCTGGGTCTATCTGCCCAGCGCCCGAGACGTTCTCCCCTGGATGGGCATGGGGAACCCCACCGCAACCCCATTAGAGGATAAGCGGGAGATAATGAATGAATGAATGAACATCACTTTGATTATACCCTTATTGACACTTATATCAGTTCCCCATACCATATACATACCTTTTTGTTCTAGAATTATAGACTGTTCATCTGTTTTTTTTTTACATACATTGTTTAATTTTTTTACTTGTCCTGAGCACCACAGATAAGGTATTATTTGGCTGTTTCTGCGCTGCAGTGATCTTGTTAGCACTTTAATGTACGTTGGTCATCCTCTAATCCTTTATCAGTGATCACAGGAGGTTGCTGACAGGATGTAAGTGGCTGGGAATTTTAGTTTGTTGGATTATTCTCAGTTCAGCAGAATCACTGAGGTGTTTGATTCCAACATCATTGCTGTCTGCGATTCACTTAAATAGCTAGATAAGAGTCCAAAAATATAAGCATTAATTGTAATGATGGCCCTTATAATGAGGCCAATAAAGACATATCTAATCTTAAAACTAGCTGTAAAATATTGAAAATCCAGAATCTGATGCTGGTGTGGTCATTAATAACATGTGCCAAACTAATTTTGATAGACAGTTTGAAATAATGTAATTCATTCATTATCTTCCACTTTGTCCTATATTAGGGTCGCGGGGGGGTTCCCCATGCCCATCCAGGGGAGAATGTTTCGGGCGCTGGGCAGATACACCCAGGACAGGGTGCCAATCTATCACTGGGCACACACTCACACAGACACACTCTATATGGGGCAATTTGGAGAACTCAATTGACTTGATCCATGTTTTTGGACTGTGGGAGGAAACCAGAGAACCCAGAGGAAACCCACGTGGACACGAGGAGAACATGGAAACTCCACCCAGATGGGGATTCGAACCAGGAACCCCTAGTGCTGAGAGGCGAACGTGCTAACCACTAAGCCACCGTGTCGCCAAATAATGTAATAGTTTGCAAAATCAGATTGTGTTACATTTTAATAGAAAAAAATAGAATAACTGAAAAATTGATGATGGTGCTGCAACTCTGGAGACAGCTGTGCTTTTTAATAAAAATATTCAATAGGTGAATGGACTGTAAGCCGGACACTGTACATGTGTTTTTTTTGCACATATTTCGTTGGCAACAATATATTGGTGTATCAGTACAATATTGTCTATTTAGCACTTTTTTTTTTAAAACAATTGATTGATTTGGAGACAGTTAGTATTGTTGGTAACTTTCGTAAAGATGAAGATGAAGCCAAGCATTTAGCCCAAAACTCACTGAAGAGCTTTAAATTCTTTCTTCATTTTAGACAATTCCCGAGGTTTAACTTGCAATAAAAAGTCCAAACCAGGCAGATCCTTCACTGGTGCTAAAGTGACCAGGAGCAAGTAAATTATTCTGTGGAGCTTCTCTTGTGTGGACACAGAAAAGTCAGGGAGATTGCACTGGATCAGTGGATCTGAGGCCAGTCTTAAGTAGAGATGACTGGAAAGGTCTCTTACTTTCGCCTTTGCAAACTCCCTCTCTCTCTCTCTCTCTCTCTCTCTCTCTCTCTCTCTCTCTCTCTCTCTCTCTCTCTCTCACACACACACAAACTTAATTTTCATTTATTCCTCCATAAATCATACAATAATTTTATACTAAATCAGCCACCCTAAAACACACAGATGCACCGCCATCAAAAGAACACAAAGCTTGTGCGGTCATGTCACCTTGTCACAGAGCATAACCTCTGAGTGACCCCCATTCACTCTTCCACATCATCAGCAGCAGATTTATACTAATCAGCTACAGCTGCACTGACAACATGTCCAATGGAACCCCCTCATTCACCCATTCAAAGCAGCAGCATCACCACCACCTTTGTCTAAGTGTTGTCTGTTAAGAGTTGTTTGTTGGGGGATTTTTCCCATTCACTTGTGAATTGGTTTTAATTTAACTTAAAAGCACACTAAATTGTCTTTATGTCTTATATTACGTCTTTTTGCAAACACGTTGTCATTTGGCAAATGCTTTTATCCAAATCAACTCACAAGGATCCCAACTTGATGGTTTGGGTCAGAGCACAGGGTCAACCATGATACAGCACCCATGAAGAGATGAGGTAAAGGGATTTGCTCAAGGGCCCACTAACGATATTTATGGTGGGCTTGGGATTTGAACACCAAACTTTACCTAATGAGACCTCAACACCGTTTCAGCTTATTTTCATGTTTTGGCAAGACAAATTCACTAATTCCTCTCTCTAAATTTTTGATTTAGTATATATGACAGTGTGTTTTGTATATCTTACTTGTGCTGCGTATTAACATTGATTTCAAATTTGCAGATACGGTCCTATTTAATTTGTAATTACTGAAATAAAAAACCTGCCTTGTATCCTGGTGACAGGGTGACATGACGGTTAGTGCACTCACCTTACAACAAGAAAGTCCTGGGTTTGATTCCTTTATAAGGGTGCACAAGGTCCTTTATTTACAGAGTTGGTGTGTACGTCCTGTGTACTTGTGGTTTAATTCCAAAACTCCAGTTATTTTTCACAGTACGAACAACCCCTTTACTCAGGCCATTAGCTGAACCTAAGGCAGGTGATTTAATTAACTTCTTCACCTCCTTAGCTCCACCTCCAGCTCACGTACCAGTATTCAGTGTGTTAATCCACACAAGTGACAAATGAGTGTAAAAAAGAAGTGTTGAGTGAAACAGATTAAGGAAAAAAGTTTTTATTTTCATAGTCAGTGTTAAATATATATATATATATATATATATATATATATATATATATATATATATATATATATATATATTTGATTTGATGACTTATATATTTTTTAATTGAAGGATAGAGCGCCAGTTAGAACGGAGTTAGTGTTTTTGGCCTGTGGGAAGAACCCAGAGAACCTGGAGAATACTCACGTGGAGACACAGAGAACATGGGAATGCCATCCTGACCAGAATTTGAACCTGGATCCCCAGGGCTGAGATGCGGATGTGGTAACCACTAAGCCACCATGCCACCCTTAATATAAAATACAGATCCATTATATTTGCTAATGAAAAACACTGTTCTCTTTTATCTTAAATTAATAAAAGAAGGAATAAGCTGCTGGACAGAATTATGTAATGTGCAGACTGTAATAAGCCATTATACATAGAAAATTAATAAAAGTTAAGATTAAAACATTGTTAAGGTGCTTTTCACACACACACACACACACACACACACACACACACACACACACACACACAGGGAATGCTAAGATTTAATTTGCATGGGAGATTAGTGGTCTATAGGTGGACTCACTGCCTTGGGGTGTCTTCTTTATTAATAGGATCTGCTCCCTTAAAATCCATTAGGACAATTGAGCAAAGCCACACATAACCTCATTTTAAATCTAGCATGAAAATGTTTAACTGGTAGCCCACTGTGTCCCAAGAGAGGCTTAGACACCCCCCCCCACCCCCACCAAACCTGCACCACACACACACACACACACACACACAAAGAGAGACACACAGCTAACCAACCACTTTGCGCTTCTGACCGTTTAAGGAGTTACCTAAAAATCATTCTGAAGACAAAACTAAACCTCAAAAGAAATAAATAGTTTAAAATATAGTATAAAATTATTGAATTATTATAATTATCATTATAACTATTGTTATTGTATTAAAACTGAAATTTAATTGAGTTTGCAGTGAACGTGCTTGTAAATTAGACAATAACGTTTTCCCTTTATTATGATTTATTAGGGAACATGATTTTCAGTTCTGACCATGTTATATTTCGATTGCAATCTGAATCTAAAGTAAATGTTCATTAGAGGGTTGTATGGGATCTTCATGGTGTGATAATGTTACATGCATGACACATCATCCGGCCTTAATACACGCTAATTAAATGATCACAGCTGTGCATGTGTGTGTAGTCAGACCTACAGCCCAGATGCCCCCCACCACACACAGAGTGACAGGAGAACAGAGGGACATGAGCAACCACACAAAGCAGGTCTTCAGTGTCTTCAGTGAAACAAAGTCGTGATCAGGAAGAGAGATGATAATTCGGAGAACAAATATTTGGCCTTTCAATTACCAATAAAAGTGGGCTGCAGACTAATGACTATTTATTATATGAAGTCAGACTTCTTTTGCCATTCCTAAATCTTCATATTTTAAAATTAGCTTCCCCTTTTAATTGACTGAGCCAAAAGTATTAAACTTTTTATTAAAAGAAACAAAAAATCATTTAAAGATAAGAATTAACAAATTAGTTGTTGACAACATTATATTGTGTCTTTATGTAGCATCTTTCATTTAATACTCTACTAGGGTCACATTTGGGGGAGGTTGTTGGGGTTCCCCATGCCCATCCAGGGGAGAACATTTCGGGCACTGGTCAGAAACACACAGGACAGGACACCAATCTATCAGTGGACACACACTCAGTCTCTCTCTCTGCATAGATGTTACTGTATGTTTAAAATTCATTCATTTATTCATTATCATCCTCTTTATCCTCTAATAGTGTCGCGGCACCCAGGACAGGGCGCCAATCCATCGCTGGGCACACACTCACTCACTCAAACACACTCTATATGGGCCAATTTGAAGAACTCAATTGACTTGATCCATGTTTTTGGACTGTGGGAGGAAACCGGAGAACCCGGAGGAAACCCAGGTGGACACGGGGAGAACATGGAAACTCCACCCAGATGGGGATTCAAACCGGGAATCCCTAGTGCTGAGAGGCGAACGTGCTGACCACTAAGCCACCGTGCCGCCCATGTTTAAAATTGATTTATATTTTTAATTAGAGAAGTAGCTGAGACAAGCATATTCCCACCCACATGATCACATCCACACATTTACATAATAAAAGTTTGTTCACCTGCTAGTATGTTTTTGGGACTGTGAATGGAAGGCAGAGCTTCCAGAGGAAACCCGCACCCACACATGCCAACTCCACACAGAATAGCCCTTGTATACCTCATCCCACAATCTTCTTGCTCTAATGCAGGAGAACTGAATACTGTGTGTTGTAAGTGGAAGCTATAAAATGGACCGTGAGTAAGATCAATATCATTTAATTACCATAGTGTAAGTAAAAATTATTCAAACAGATATTTCTAAGCCATATACATTATGTGGTTTTGTATGATGTTCTAACATCAGTTTGTCTTCCACATGTGATAAACATTTTACCATAGAGTATGTTTTATTCAACTGGGTTCATTGGCACCATAATTGTGTGGTCACTGGTTTAAAGGAAAACCAATGGACACATACACCCACAGACACACACACACATACACACCGACACGCCTGACTTTCCCAGCGTCTGGTTGGAATTGGATTTGTAAAACCCTCTTCTACAGAAGCTTCACAGCAGGAGGTTATTAGTGGAATTTTCTTTGGTAAAATGCACCTCCCTGTTCTCTTGATTCTTACCCTGCACTAAGCGGGCCTCCTGACTTTTAAAACACACAACAGAGACAAAAAAGAGAAATTAAACCCTCCTTAGGGAATTAAATTACTTATATAACTATCCAATTAGCCAAAGCTTTCTGAGAGGCCTCAAAAAGTAGCCCATGTTTACATGAATCAGATTGCTGGCAGAGAGAAAAGGATTTGTCTGTATGACACCCCACTTCCCCCTTCCACACACACACACACACACACACACACACACACACACACACACACACACACACAGAACCCTTTTATGGGGACATGGAAAGCTTTAAAATTTTTACTGTAAATTAAGTGACGGAAAAAACATAAAACATACATAAGAAAACAAAATCCTTTTCTTTTATCTAAATTATGATTAAGTTCATCAAAAAGGGATGCAATTATTTATAATCGATGTTATAGATTTTGAAGAGAAAGAAACAAAATAATGATTTGTCTTCATCACAGGAGTCACAGAAATAAAGAATAAAGCTCTGAACAGTTTCCAGTCTATTGCAGGTCAGACACACTGATTTAAACATTTACACACTTTCACACCTGGGGCAACCGGGGTGGAGACTCCCACCAATCACGGGGGCATGACTTTGTCCTGGATGTTTATATACCACAAGCACTATTGTTTATAGTATATTTTATATTGTGAGTCAAGTAAATTAGTCCTTAGGTCACTTATATCTGATGTGATGGCATTTTTTTTACATTTATATAACACATGCTTTGTCAATGATGGCAATATGTTTTATGGTACATGTTTTTTTTTGTACTTTTTTTTTTAGGGATCGCCAAGAATTATTTGGAACCCTACTCACACAGAAACACTCTATATGGGGCAATTTGGAGAATTCAATTGACTTACTCGATTCGAACTGGGAATCCCTCGGGATTCGAACTGGGAATCCCTAGCTCTGATAGGCGAACGTGCTAACCGCTAAGGCACTGTGCCACTGTGCCACCCTGTTCCCATTTATTTATCCAAAATTACCCAAACATGGCACCCTGTCCAGGTTCCTGCCCCCCATCTGAAACATTCTCCCCTGAATGGGCATGAGGAATTAAGCAGTTAAGATGATGAGATGAGATGTAATTAGAGCATTACTCATTTTATATAACAATGTTTTAATATTAATATTAATAAGTCTATGCCAATATATGCATGTATACAAATATTACCAATACTTGACATATTGTTACATTTATTTGTATGTTTTAGAATATGTATAGTAATATTTTTGTACAGCTGCCATCTAAAATGGTTTCATATTATAAAGTAAAACCGTGATGGATAAACATTAGCAAACGAATTATATAAAAGAAACACACATATCTGAAAAGGCAGAGCTTATGTCAGAAGGCCTGCATGTGTTTGCTTGTGTGTGCGAGTGCACAGTTGTATACACCTCATTTCAAGCACAATTAACTTGAAATGGAGAGCTGTAGGATCAATAGTCCCCAGTTGAGCCCCAGTCCCTTCCATGTCTTTAGAAATAACACACATATGGTAATAGAGGCAACCTAACAGCCACACAGACGATTTAGCTTCCCCCGTTCTGAGATCTGCCTGAATAACAAACAGTGGGACACCTCGGCACAAGCCATATTCTTTCGTTCAGACCTCTGTTAATCTACAGGGGAGTGCAATACAGTATTTAAAGATAATGAAAGAGGGTATTACAATGGCTTTTGTTTCTACTTGTTTGTTTTCTTGCTCTTGCCTGTAGGATATTCCCTCTTGAATAGATCCACATTTTAACACCCATGATGAACTTAACAAAAACGACTAACACATAGATTTAATTTCTTCAAGGCCACATTTAGAAGTGTGTGTGTATGTGTGTGTGTGTGTGTGAGTGTGGGAGAGAGCTGTGTGCTTACCTATTCCCAGCATGCTCATCCAACGAGACATGTCAGGAATTCATTCGAGTTCAGATTGAACAAGACGGAATAAGCAGTTTTGAAGGAGGCACTTGGGACTTGGTTTTATTTCCACTCTGGTAATGGTGCCAGAACGGAGCGCCACGTTCTGACGCTCTGTACATCCAATGCATGCTCTCAAAAACACATCACATTGCTTATTCTAGGATTAAAAGTCGACAAGGCCCCCAAGAACCACTTTTTGGATGTGTTTGGATGGATCCTGCATGTGGGTGGATGGTAAGGTGGGGAAGCGGGACGGGAGGCCTTGGACGATGAGCTGCTCACAGACTTTGGAAAGCTGAAATCTTGACTAGTGAAGCACTTAGCGGCACCCAGAAAGTGACAGCTGCTACTGCGGTTGAGTACACTTACCCATCTGGCTTCAGTTAGCCAACTAAAGGCGTTCATTTGCCTACGTTTTTCTCATGATGTTGTCTGATATTAGTCGACGCTCTTACTATATCACCCACCTACAATAAGCTTTTAACTCCATGCATATTACTGTCTGGAAGCAGGACTTTGAAAATTAAAGCAACTTTACGTAAAACGGGGTACATTATATCATTTTGCAGATGCTTTTATCCAAAACTACTTACAAATGTTCCAACTTGATAGTTGGGGTTAGAATACAGACCATGATACCATTCCTCCTGGAGTAATAAGTGTTGAGAGCTTTGCTTATGAACCCACTTGGACATCAGTGGACTCAAAGCTACCATTCCACTTGGAGCCACTAAATGCCACTACTTTTTAACCTTTTAAACTCTTTTATATTGGTCTTATCATTATTCTATTAGGTGGCATGTGGCATAGTGGTCATCATGTCCACCTCTCAATCCTGGGGACCCAGGATTGAATCTCAATCTGAGTGGTGTTTCCATGTCCTCCCCGTGTCCCGATGGGTTCCTTCTTGGTTCTCCAATTTCCTCCCACAGTTTAAAAACATGGATTCATGGTGACGTGGCTGCTCTAAATTGTCCCTATATACTGTAGTGTGTGTGTGCTCAACAATGGATTGGTACCCTGTCTTGAGTGTATCTGCCCAGTACTTCCCTTGGATGGGCATTGAGGAACCCCACGTGACCCTAATAGAGGATTCAAAGCTTCTAAAACTCATTAAGAGGAATGCAGGGAAATGGCCTGTAAATGACTCCAGTATCACAGGACAGGCACAAAAACACATATTAACACCTAAGGGCTATTTATATCTTTGTATCACCTAAATACACATCTCAGGACTGTGGGAAGAAAATATAGAGGACATACCATTAAGCCGTGTCTGTTACAAAATGATTTGTTCAGTATTAATGAACTGTGCTTCTAGGCTTGTGCTTTTTTGTTTAAATGACATTAGATTACAATTTATTTCTACATTTCTTTGCATCTACAAACCTTACATGCAAATCATAAAGAACATAAGCAGGTCCACAAGAATTTTGGACAAAATGCGAACATTCTCGCAGCATAATGATGGAATAGTGTCATGATTCTGCATAATGCAGCACTTTTATTTTAAATATCACATGCAGGTTCCAAAATTCACATCTTGTCTAGTCAGATCTTCACTGAATTGAAAGCTTAAGTTCTTCACTTACTTGCCAGTCATGCAGTGGGTACTGATGTAAAATGTCACTAAACTATCAGCCACATGCTGTTGGGGGCAGTGATATCCTCCGGAGGGGCGACTCGTCTCATTTAACAGGCCTCCCATGGCTCTGTATTAACACCCCAAACAGTGTTTTTAATATTTCTCATGCTTTGATTGACACAACGAAGAGCTGGAAGGGTCAAGAGATGAGCTGTAAATAAAAAAAAAAAAACCAATCAGCATGTCACATGCCATTTCCTTTAAGAGCCTAGTCCGATCTGACTTTGGAGGATTTCTATTTTAACGGCGCAGTGCAACCAAGTATGCGTAAATTAACATTTACATCGTTTGCAAAGCCAAGCCAAGTGGCTTGTGATATATATATATATAAAATTAAACTATGAAACAAGGCAAAAGTGAAAGGTGAAAGCGTACACCCGGCCCCAAAATCTCCCTTTTTAGCCCGAGGGCTGAAGCATATGGGTGGCCACTGCCCAAAGGGTTAATACTGATGAAATGCAAACAGGCTTGTCTAAAAATAGGTGTGCGCACATGGATCCCAGGCCTTTTCTGCCACTGGCTCATTTCCGATTCAGCTAAGTGTTTCACAAAATGGTGTAACACACAGCCCTCCTGGCAGGGGGTAAATTAGTCTTCCGAGTTGAACGATCAAACAATTACAAAGTCAAGCATGAGGCCAGAAAAAGAAGCCACAACAGCATGGCATTTCTAAACGCACAGCACTTTATAACTTGTCTTTTTGCGCAAGTCTATATATGCAAATCAAATTCAGAATTACTCCAAAAAAATCGAAAAACTTTGAAACTGAATGGCAACCAGATTGGAACTTCAGTTTTTAAAAAAAAGCTTCAATTAGCTTTTTGATACCATATGGAATCGGTCATCAATGAGCACAATGCGGGCACCGTTCTGGAAGTTGCCATTGACTTTACAATTTTCAGCTATTTGTTGCCATCTGCCTCAGTGAGTGAATGTACGCTGCCTTCCTCTATCTTTCAGTCCTTTCTCCTGCTGGTATTTATTTTCTTTTCAATTAAAAAGTTTGAATGTGCAATAGTGAAATTGCTTTCCTTTTAATTAGCTCTTTTAGTATGGAGGTTTCAATGCAATTGTTATGTTCCCTATCTTGCCAACCTTTTTTTCATTTTGATAAAGTGAGGATCCCATTTCACTGTCATGACTGAACGAGAACTGGAGCCATTTTTTCTTCCGTCTGATTTTTTTTTTTTGCCTTTCATAGGCAAAGTGTAATGATACCGAGTCTTCACTTCATTTTCTGCCTTCATTTTTAATTTTTGCGCGTGCGACTCATTTGTGTCATTTCTGTATCTTTTAATTTTAAATTAATTTGCACTAGAGAGCCAAAGGTCTGTTAATACAGTCTTTCTAGTTGTAGTTATGTTTCTATCCACTTAAAGGTAGCTTTATACCTTCTTGTCTGAAGCTGTTGCACCATTGCCCGTGTGTACCACACTGCATGAGGAGTTTATTAATACAGTGGTGGTTCACATTATAATGTTAACGACATTAAGCAGATGCCCTTTTCAGAATAACGTGTTGTTTTCCATGCAGAACATTTTACATAATATCTTCATAGAATTTTAAGAGAGTGAACGCTAGTTTACAATGCAGGAACTAGTTCATAAATAGTTCATAGAACACTGTTACACCCTACTTTACTTGGTACTTTCCCAAAACCATCAGTTATGTCAATAAAATGATGATCATAACTACTTTAATGGGTCAGACTCCATACACTTTACCCCATCTAGATGCAAATCCTTTAACCACAAACATTGTTGAGCTTTGGAGAAAAACACAAATCATTACAGAGGGTGTGTCAGCTTAATATTTATGGCGTTGGGCTATTAATATAAAAATTGAGAGCTCAAATCCTGAGTCCAGCAAAGCTGCTAATGTAGAGTTATAAGCAGGACCCTTAGGCCACCTTGCTCCAGGGTTGATGGATCATGGTTGACCCCGTGCTTATGACTGCAACCATCAAGCAGGTCTTGTGTAATGTGTGTGTGTGTTCCCCATGCCCATTCAGGGGAGAACATTTCGGGGCTGGGCAGAAACACCCAGGACAGGGCGCCAATCCATCGCCGGGCACACACTCACTCACACAGACACACTCTATATGGGGCAATTTGGAGAACTCAATTGACTTGATCCATGTTTTTGGACTATGGGAGGACACCGGAGAACCCGGAGGAAATCCACACGGACACTGGGAGAACAGGGAAACTCCACCCAGTTGGGGATTTGAACCGGGAATCCCTAGCGCTGAGAGGCGAATGTGCTAACCACTAAAAATGCTGTGGATTTGCACCATTAAAGACCAACATATTTTTTATATATATATATATATATATATATATATATATATATATATATATATATATATATATATATAATGTGTATGTCTTTTAGTGGTGCAAGTCCACAGCATTTTTGTGGGTCCAGTAGTGTCAGCTCAGCAGATATGGGTCAACCTTCTGGAATATAGTCCTGTACATTAATCATGGACCTCTGTTACCCACAGGAGTAAGTCTTATCTTTACAAGCTGTAAATGCTTTTAAACTGTAAGAGCTTTTTTTATTGTTCTAAAAACTATATAGAACCATATAAAAGGTAGCTCCTATTCTCACTGGAAACAACGTGAGCGTGATGTAACAGTAACAGTGACTGGTGGTTAACAGGGATTGCATGATACCATTTTTTTTTGTTCATAAATGAAACATACAATATTCTGACATTTATGTCACAAATTTGAAGAACCGTTTTCTCTTAAGGGTCTTAATTCAGTGCAGCATTTCGACTGGTGTGAATACAAATGAAAATAAAAGCAGAAAAGCGTAAAGGCTTATGTAGTTCTTTAGGAATCTCCCTGGTGTGTAGTTTGTCTTAATGAGTTCCTAGAACCTGTTCGTAATTTTAACTTTCAAATACTCCCATGCTGCATCTTTATTGTAGCATCTTGGATTGACTTAGAGCCAATAAACATTAATATAATGACCGTGTTTCAGATCTCAAGCCATAAGTCCTGTTTAAAATGAGTGCTAATTTGTAATTTGCATGTGCAGCCATAGTTCAATACAGTGTATTATGTTAAAAACTATCATTTACACTTATTACTTGCTTTGTTGCTTGTGTCTGATATGTCTGATATCGTTTTCCTCTCAACTGACAAAACGGACAAGAAAAGTAAGAGTGCCTATTAACTTGTACTGAGATGTACTTAGCCTCTATCAATTGTCTATGAGGGTTTAGTCGCTGCCATCACCTGATCTCTCTAATCATCTGTAACTGTCTGATCACCTTTCAGCCCCTTCTGATGTGGCCTCGAGTGCGGCAGCGAGGAGCCATACGGAAAATTAGCCGCACCTGAATGACAAGACAGAGGCTCCCAGTGGGTCTGTGATGAGGGCGCAAACTCCCTTTTAATAGACTTACACCTCATTTGCCCCTAAAGCTGACTGAAGGGTCCCCGGGGTACAGGCTGGGTTCAGTCCCCTCCCTCCGCTTGCACTGAAAGACGACCGTTTGATTAGACAGCCCTTCCCATCCAGAAGGGTTCCATAGAGGACAATGCGCCGTTCTCCTTTTCAAAAACAGCGGCTTTTTGTCCATGCTGTCAGAAATAATGTGTGTCACAGTGAATGACTGAAAAAATCCCTTGTGTTCCAAAGAGGGCTTTCACCGGTTCGCTTTACCAAAACTCTTCTGTTGATAGACTCGGAAATTATTGATCTGCACTTAAAATGCAGCTTGTATGATAATGTATGGTTTAACAAAGGTCAAAAAGGTTTTACTAAACTGGGGACCAGACAGACCTTCAGTCCACTGTATACAGAAGCAAAGTTATGCTTTAAGGACAAAGAGAGACATTTAATTAATCAGAATCACAAGGTAAGTAAGGTACTGAAGGTTTCACTCTGTAATTCCTGACACCACTTTACATTCATAAACATACACAATAAAGCTTTTGAAGATCACTTTTAAAGTTACATTCTCAGCTTGAGATCTTTTATTTCCCTGCTTTTGTATACAGACACTTATAAAAGGAGCTCAAATTGAATTCTCAAGTGGGATAATATTTAATCAAGGGATGCTGATCTCCTTGGAGTCATTGTTCTTTCTTTTTGCTGACATGCTTGACATTGATGCTTAATTACATATAAAGAGCCAATGTGTACTGTGTGCGCACTACTTGGTTAATACAGGAGCGTCGCTGGTCCACCCCCATGGGTGTACATTTTGCATTTTAAGTGATGCTGCCTCACAGAATTTCAGTAGCCGCTGTACTTCCTGAGTTGAAATGCTGCTGGGGTTAAGTGGTCCCTTAGCTCATGCCACCTATCTTTGCCCAAATGGGACAGCTGGGAAGCCTGCTGCTGCTGCGATGGAAATGATCACCCCCACCACCCTCTCCCTGGGTTCAGTGTGAAAAAATACTACAGACTGCTCATTTATGGAGGTAAAGCACAAAAGTCCATTTTTTACTTTACTGTTGGGAAATACACATGGGATTGTGGCTTTTCTTCAGTTAAGGATTAATTGGAATTTAAAATAAAACTGGAAATTATTCCTAGATACTTAAAACATCTTAGAATTGTATTGAATCAGCATGCTAAGGGTACGAAAACATGCCTTTGGTGTCATTTATATTTGAAATATTTTGTAAAAATATGAAACCAACACAAAATAATCAAATCAAAATATTAGTTAAAAAGTCAAAATGGTAATATGCAGGAAAACCCAACCACACCAGACAAAGAGTCAATAATAAGAGTCAAATAATAGAAAATCATGTTAAAGTACTTATATAACAAAGGGCGGCACGGTGACTTAGTGGTTAGCATGTTCTCCTCTCAACAATCCCAATCTGGGTGGAGTTTACATGTCCTCCCTGTGTCCGCATGGGTTTCCTCCGGGTTCTCAAGGTCAATTGAATTCTCCAAATTGCCTCATATAGAGTGTGTCTGGGTAAGTGAGTGTGTGCCCAGTGATAGATTGGCGCCCTGTCCTGGGTGTATCTGCCCGGCGCCCAAAACGTTCTCCCCTGGATGCCCCCCCCCCCCCATGATCCTAGTAGAGATAATGGATGGATGGATGTTTCACTCTTTGTAAATAAATACCACCTATTAAAGTTCTGATGTGAGGGTTATTGTTTTTACTATATTTAGTTAGCGAAAAGTTGATTTTTCTTTGTTGCCACGGTCAAAAGGTTAGAATAAGTATCCAAAGGTCAGTTTGACATTCTGTTGGATATGTACGATCAAACATGTTGCTTACACAGTAGGGGACGGACTGCAGCTGTCGGATGTCTGATGATTCGGTCCAAGCTCTGTCAGAAGGGAAGGTTTGGCAACCTCACCAAAACAAATCATTGATGGCTTTGACCCTAGGTAGTTTGGACCTTTGGTGTCCTACTGTTGGGTGGCATTCAGAACAAGTGTGTGTGTGTGTGTGTGTGTGTGTCGGGGTGTGCGTGTTCAGATTATGAAAACAGCATGGAGGAGTCCACTTTTTCTTCCAGAGTCCCAGCCCAGCAGGTTCGCATTAAGGGAAATTTGTTCCACAATATTGCAGCCTCCTGCTTCTTTCCCATGCTGGAGGCCTGCACAGAAGGTGGAGGCAGAGATTTGGGTGATGGCCAAACACTCTGCACCCGTCACTCGCTCCTTGCCGTGAGTTGAGGACAGGATCCCCGCTGGTCCTTTTTGCAACCGTGCAGACTCCCTGCCTGTCAGAACAAATGCTGGATCATGGAAAATAAACTTATCTCATTGGCATGACAACACGCTCCCTCAGGTTATAATGTGATGCCAGTGTTTGAGAATCAGGCAGGGTCAATTGCTCATTTCCAGCGCAGGGAGGATGTCTATCGCTGGTAATGGCCACCTCAGCATGTGTGGCACAGTGGAATGGATAATGCCTGTATTTTTCAATTTGCAGGCCCATGATTATCTATTGTATATGTGCACATTGACATGAATTTGCCATGCCAGTTTATTTCATAAAGCTACATTACAAATTAAATGCAGGAAAATCGATCCCGAGATTTTTTGAGTTGATGGGCTTAAAAACAAAAAAAAGTATCTGAAAGTATATGTAACAGTTACAACATTACAACAAATGACATCCTAATGTAGTACAGTGGACAGATAACATAGCACAGTGAAGTACACACTATAACACTATGAAGTACACATGAAGTACAACATACAGTACTGTGGTACTCGTTAATATTGTTATATAGCAGGACTATTTTTTGAACAGAATTGTAATGTTTAATATGGTATATTTACACTGTAATCATAACTTTATTTTATATGTGGAATGACATCATGATTCAGTCGTGCATCACTCTGTGTCTTATTGCATAGAACACTTTCCACTGTGGTCTGTTAAATGTTAGCACTGTTGCTGAAAACATAAATAAAAAATTAGGATAAGGCCTATAAACATTTAACTTTTTTAAATTAAAAAAATATTGCTATGTAGGCTGCTATGATAAATTTATTAGGCAATAAAGAGAAATTGTCTATTTAATTAATGATGTAATAAAACTCCTTTGTGTTATGAACTGAGTGTGTTGGCAGAGTAATGTTAAACATTAGATCCCACCAGATCATTTGACTGTCGACTTCCTTCTCTTGAAGCACTACTCTCATTTTGCAGTGGTTTTACTTTCCCTCTGTCTGTAATGAGACAGGACAGAGGTTATAACTGCTCAATATAGGAGATAAGCAGTCTTTGATCCAAACAGTCATGCAGAACAGGCTGCTTTAGAAAATGTGCTGTCAGGACTTTTGGATTTAAATTAAACCCCGTTAACCCAGACAGGAACAGTTCTGATGTTTAAAGACAGTAAGGTCCTTTTATTCTGAGCTGAAAGAGATGATGGCTTTTACAATAATGCTTGTTTGGATAACTGAGCTCGCCTCCAAAATATTCATACATGACAATAACAAGGGGACGGCACGCTGGCTTTGTGGTTGGCATGTTCTCCTCTCAGCACTAGGGATTCCTGGTTCGAATCCCCATCTGGGTGGAGTTTCCATGTTCTCCCCGTGTCCGCGTTGGTTTCCTCCGGCTTCTCCGGTTTCCTCCCACAGTCCAAAAACATGGATCAAGTCAATTGAGTTCTCCAAATTGCCCCATATAGACTGTGTCTGTGTCACTAAGCCACGGTGCCGCCCTGTTTTCTTTATTATTTTGTGTATTGAATGATAGTAGTTAGAGTGCAGGGTCAGCCCTGATTTGTTGATTTGGATGTGGGACTTGTACTTTGCCTGTATTTTAGGAAAACGTCCACATTGCCTGCACATCTATCTGAGCAGCTCTTATAACCCGGGGTAAATCAACAGTTTGTACATGGATCCATGTAATATTACTTTCACCTCCCCTAATCATGTGCTAAGCTAAAACTCTGAGTGTGGCTTCATGTTAATAAATGTTTATGTGCCAAGTGGAGGTAATTCTAATTATTGGTACCAAATTTCCCTACAGACCACTCCGTTAAACTTGCATTCCGCTAAAGCCGTCCATATACCTCTAATGAGAAACACCTCTAATTAATAAATATCTCATAGTCCTGATTGTGCATTTAAAACGCAGCTACCTTTCGGCCTTTCATTACAGAAATTGTTAATTGATCCCTAACACAGTATTTGCTTGTTAATCCCGAGGTGCTGTTATAGTTTGTAGTAAGTAACAGTGCCTTCACACAGTCTGGCTTGGGAACAGTAGTCTATAAAAATACCTCAGGGTCAATATAATTTCTCTGTGTGAACCTGTGTGCAGTTGATTTTATTAAATTGCTGGCTCTTGAACATTTTTGCTTTCATGTATTTCGACTTTGTATCCGCTGCAGGCCTAGTAGTACTATTTGTGTTTGTCAAGTGTGTATGTCTGTGCATATGTGGGCTAGAAGGCATAGAGGGAGACTACAGGGAATGTCAAGTTCTTCTTCTTGTGCCACTTAAATTAAATAAAATGAGCCTGGTTCTTGGAAACCTCAGGGTGATAACAAAGTTAAAGTATTGTGATGGTTTACCCAGAGAAAGCGGCAGTTGAAGCCTAAGAGACAATTAACTCGGCTTAATGAACTCTCTTTTGTTGCTCTCCAATTTTTTTTTTTTTTTAAATCCCCATCTTGGTTTGACTGCTCTTTTATAGATGCTCTTATGTGTCTCCACCTCCCCCCATTCTCACGGTGTGCGAGAACCAAATCATTAGTTAATAGGTCTTCTGTCAGAGAATAGGTCCATTTGGATTGTGACATAAAAGGAAATGAGATAAAAGAGGATGTTAAGACAATTAGTTGGATGTGGCATCATTCTCATAGCATGTTGTCAGGATTGTACAATAATTATCACATATCCAGGCTCACATTAAGATTTGATGTACTGCACAACCATTGTAAAAGAAATGTCAGAGGATCTTCTGTGTGCACTGTATGTTTGGTGATGTTAAATTGCAGGAGGAAGATCACAGATATGAGGATGTAATGAATCTGCCATAATATGAACAATGTTGAGGTTGGACTGTGATAGCCATACTGAGGATCCAGAAATTTTTGGGTCAGCATTCATGAGGTACTTTGGGATAGGGTCAGTATTTGGGCGGCAGGGGGGCAAGTGATCAGCACGTCAGCCTCTTCCAGGTTCGAATCCCGATCTGGTGGAGTTCTCCGACTCCTCCGGTTTCCTCTCACAGTCCAAAAACATGGATTCAGGGTAAATTGGCTGCTCTATATTGCCCTTATCTAAATTGCCCCTATATAGCGTGTGTGTCTGTATGAGTAAGTGCATGCCTAGTGATGGTTTGGCGTCCTGTCCTGGGTGTATCTGCAAATCGGTCAAAAAGATCTTCCTTGGATGGGCATGGGGACCTCCTCCCCTCCTAGTCGAGAATTGAATGAAAAATAATGAGATAATATTAGAATTAATCAAGTTAATCAACTCTGATCTGAGCTGAAAATATATAATGAACAATGAGATGTGAATGCAACTGTATTTAAACTGCGTTACATTTAATATAACATTCAATCACAAGTCTATTGTTGTAGTCTGCCACCAATTAATCCAATTAATATATCAATTATCAATTTATATATATATCAATATCTATCTATCTATCTATCTATCTATCTATCTATCTATCTATCTATCTATCTATCTATCTATCTATCTATCTATCTATCTATATATATATATATATATATATATATATATATGATACATAGATACATTAACATGTTTTAAAGTACTATTTTCCTTTAATATCAAGCTTAATTAAATAAATGTAGTTGCATTAGATTCAATTGTTTTGCTCAGGACAATTAAATGACCATTAAATTGCATTACCAGGGAAAGAACTGTTTGTAGATTGCTCTTTTTTGCAATAGTTTGCTTATTCTTGATTAAATTGTTGACATTTTGGCTCCGAATTAACCCGATTCTAGTAATTGAATGTAAAAAGACCTCAGCTCAGCGAATCCTATGATCAAAATGGATGAATTAAGAAGGAAGGTGTTGAAATTGAGCACACCTCCCAGTCGCTCCTGTCGACTGCTAATTGTGTTATTTAGCTTGAGCATGGTCACTCACCACTGCTGTTTGCCCTGGTTAATGAAGATGCACAATTTCAACAGTTCCCTCGATAATTAAAACCCCGCACCCTCTGCCTCGGCATCAACTCCAGCTGCAATTGACAGATTCCCACGCTCAAAAATTATCGAGCTGTCTGTCTTCAGGATTCATCTAATAGCTTGTGGCAGAGTGTGTCTGGGAAATTACATTATTTTAGTAGCTGCTCAGTCAGGTATTATTGACTGGACATTGTATTGCTGCAGTGGATTTTAGGCTGCTTAAGCTGTCTTTAGCTCGCTTTCAGGGCGGTTAAGCCATTCGTTCTGGGGTTTTTTTCTGTCTGTATGCATGTGGCACTGTCATCACAGCATACCAATAAAGAGAACTTCCATAAAGCAGCTGAGACTACAGATGTAATAATGCTATTATTGCTATGTCTGGTTATAATAAAAGATGTTTCGTGCTGTTGGTCTTGGTGCATTAACTTAAG
>JAFMOD010000119.1:974965-1007465 GCA_019802435.1 Corydoras maculifer
TAATGAATGAATAATTTTCATTCATTCATTATCTCCCGCTTATCCTCTATTAGGGTCGCGGTGGGGTTCCCCATGCCCATCCAGGGGAGAACGTCTCGGGCGCTGGGCAGATAGACCCAGGACAGGGCGCCAATCCATCGCTGGGCACACACTCACTCACACAGACACACTCTATATGGGGCAATTTTGAGAATTCAATCAACTTGATCCATGTTTTTGGACTGTGGGAGGAAACCGGAGAACCCGGAGGAAACCCACGCAAACACGGGGAGAACATGGAAACTCCACCAAGATGGGGATTCGAACCGGGAATCCCCAGCGCTGAGAGGCGAACGTGCTAACCACTAAGCCACCGTGCCGCCAATGAATAATTTATTTATGAAAAAATCTTTTGAAGCCTCTTTTAAGTTTGAGATCAAAATTTTAAAATTTATTATTTGTAAAAAAAAAAAAATACGTATAAAAGCTTAAGAAATACGTAAACTACTCAAAAATCGTATAAAAAGTTCTGTAAAAAGCGCGATTACATCTATAACTTCTAAGACATTTGTTTTAAATGATTTTTCAATCAGTTGGGCCGACCAAACGGTGACTGCGTGACTCATTTAGGTGAACCGATTCTTTCGTGTGGTTGAATAAAGTGAATCGGGTTTTGACGATTCAGTGCAGGTAAACCGGTTTGTTCTTTGATTAATGGAGCGGCGTGTTCAGCTGCGTCCGAAACGTTAACGCTATTCTCCCCTTTTTTAAGATTAAGGACATAATTGGTGAGTCTGTAAGTCGTTCGTAAGTAAATTGTAGTAATTTAACCTTCTATTAACCCACATTCTAATGTATGAATCACTTTTAAACGCAACAGTCAGCTGAGTTTAACAGGTATACTACACAGCAGGTGTGACTGGTCACGTGTTCATCTGGGTTAATTAATATATATATATATATATATATATATATATTCATTCATTCATTATCTCCCACTTATCCTCTACTAGGGTCGCGGTGGGGTTCCCCATGCCCATCCAGGGGAGAACGTCTCGGGCGCTGGGCAGATACACCCAGGACAGGGTGCCAACCTATCGCTGGGCACACACTCACTCACACAAACACACTTTATATGGGGCAATTTGGAGAACTCAATTGACTTGATCCATGTGTTTGGAATGTGGGAGGAAACCGGAGAACCCGGAGTAAACCCACGCGGACACGGGGAGAACATGGAAACTCCACCCAGATGGGGATTCGAATCAGAACGTGCTAACCACTAAGCCACCGTGCCGCCATATAATTTTATATATATATATATATATATATATATATATATAAGTCTCAACTCCTTAACAGCAATCTATAGTACATTTCCTCAGATCTCAAAGCATTTTAAGGACAGTAAATAGTTTTCAGTTCACTAGCCTTCACTTAAGCACAAATTTAACAAAATAAAAAGTCTTTAATACAACTAAAACTACCTCTGACAAATATTTCTTAATTGTATATATAAGTCGTAATATGGGGCAGTCGTGTGCTTGTGGTTAAGACACAAGCCATGAGACCTGAATGGTCCTATTTGGATTCCGGGTCCCACTAAGTAAGGCTATGGCTGAATTGCCCTTGGGAAGGGCACATAACCCCATTTGCTCCCTGGGCGCCTTGTGCATCACTGTACTGATGTTGTGATTATGAGGTAAACCTTTAAAGTCACATTGCTTGGCTCTGGTTCAGACACCTGCATTATGATGTGTTTATTGAGGGGCTGTGTTGTGATCTGCATTGTGTTACCATGTCGACCTTAGAATTAAAGGTGGATAACAAATTAATTGAATGTTATAATAAGATTTACTTGTACAGTAATTGTTATGTATCTTCAATTGTAACCAATTGGTGAAACAGCGGGTTTCGTCACTCACACTTAGTGGAGTGATACAGTTTTGATGTGAAAAAGCCTTGATGTTCTCATGTGATATCATGATGTAACAACACTTCTTCACCAATCAGATTGTGGAGTCTAAACTAATGAATGTTTATCTGTAATGTCACTAGTTAGTAAAACATTAGGAAGACTGTCTGCATCACAACAACATTAATGCACTGTGATGGTCTAAGCAAATTTGGCCAAAAAGGACCCCCATGAGGCACTTCTTCTCAGATGAGGCAGACATTTGTCCTATTTCGACCGCTTGTTCCTGCAGATTCCTTCTTTACAATAAAAGGAAGATCAGACCCTTCTTAACTGAACATGCTATCCAACTGCTTGTTCAAGCCCTAGTCTTATCCCGGCTTGATTATTGTAATTACGGTATCCCAGCTTCCACAATTAGACCTCTTCAACTAATTCAGAACTCTGCAGCCCGACTTGTGTTAAACCAGCCCAAGAACTCAGGTCACTCCATCACTCATTTCCCTCCATTGGCTCCCTGTAGCTGCTCACATTCAGTACAAGTCACTGACTCTGGCCTACAGAACCATTTCCGGATCTTCCCCCTCTTACCTTCACTCTATCTTTTCAAAATCCACTCCGACTCGTTCACTTAGCTCCAGTGATGATCGCCGCCTGGCGATTCCACCTCACAGAGGAGCTCATTCTCACTCCGTGGCATTCACCACTGCAGAATAGTGGTATTGGACAATCAGATTGTCCAATAAAATCAGATTTGCACTAAGCATTGGTCTTTAATTGCATCATTGGGGGGTGCAGCATCAAATAACAATTAGGTTTGATGAATTTACAGTATAGTTGGTTTTCTCCATAACTTCTGACTTGTAATGTTCTCATTTGTAAGTTGCTTTGGATAAAAGCGTCTGCTAAATGTAAATGTATGTAATGTAAATCTGCTCATCATATTTTTTTATGTTTGTTGCTTTTTCTTTTCTCTGTTTGAGTCACTTGTTTTTTCCTCTGTGCGAGACTCCCTCTCACATCTCTCGCATAAAAAAGCACTTTTTCTTCTCTCTGCTGTGTTTTCCAGCGTCTGATGGCTCTAGTTCATTTCTGCTGGATTAATTGGTCCCTAAATGAATTCTGTTGACAGGGCAATTCATCATGAGTTTACCCTGACAGTGATGGGCCAGGAGTGGGGGAGGAGTGTGAGAGAAGAGGGCTGTGGAATACAGAGGGTTACAGGAGACTGCTGAGCTATCTTGCGATCGTGGTGAGTATTTTGCTGTCATACGTGTGCTGCACATCAGATTTGTTCTGAAGTTTAAAACTTCAATGAGAGAAGGGTGTCTGGACACGGATTGGACGATTGCGACAACGTGGTGTTGAAACATGATTCCCCAAATGACAATCAGATTGCCCAATAAAATCAGATTTGCACTAAGCATTGGTCTTTAATTGCATCATGTATCACACAATAGTCATTAGCGATCAGCAAACAGTGATGGAGAGGTTTGGCACCAGAAGAAACGTCGAGAATGTTCTCTTTCTCTCTCTTTCCTATAATCTCTCTCACTCTCCTATATTCCACACTACCTCATGCTCTCTCTCTCGCTCTCGCTCTCTCTCTCTCTCTCTCTCTCTCTCTCTCTCTCTCGTTTTCACTTTCTTATGCATGCTCATTTTCACGCATTCTCTCTTGCACATATGCATTTATTCTCTCTCTCTCTCTCTCTCTCTCTCTCTAATGCCTATGCTCTCTTTCTCTCTCACACAAATTTTCCCTGTCGTGCAGATTTACCTTTCTCTGATGCTTTTTGTCTCTCTCTCTTATGTGTACTCTCTCTTTATTTATTTTATTGATTGTATAAGATTGCGTATTTCGATGGTTAATTCATGGTTACTTGACCATAATTATGATTATAAGAAAAAAGGCTTTACTGTGACCAGCAACTGGATTTTTTTTTTTTAATTTAGCCATGAACTCTAGATTAATGATGAACATTTGTTTTATGTCTCTTATTACATTGTTTTTTGTATGCATTGAATTGGTCTGATGCTACAGTGGGACAGCTTTGCTGCAGCATGTTTGTTTTTGTCTGAGTGGTGGCTTTACCGCTGTGCTCAGCAGTGCCTGTCTGAAACGACTTGAGCCGTAAATGAGACATACCTGTATGGGAGTTTAATTAGTTGGTATTTCTTACAATTCATTTATAATTGTGTATAAAAGTTATTTCAAATGTGATTCGAAATCTAGCATGATTTTAATAACATGTTCTCAGGCTGTCACAGACTGGCTGTTTCTTTAAATTAAAAGGGAAAGTTTACAGAACAGTAGTGAGAGTGAGTCCTGTAATGTTGTACAGAGTAGAGACAGTGACTGACCAGAAGGCAGGAGAGGTAACGGGAAGTGGCAGAGATGAAGATGAGAGATTATTAGTGACAGTAAAGGCAAAACTTTTTAGAGACAAGGTAGGAATGAGTTAGTTTAAAGATGTGTAGTAGAAGGTTGAGGTTTATTGGCAGAGTGATGCTGAGGATGGAGTAGGGGAAGGCCAATGTGGAGGTTTATGGATGTGATGAGGGAGGGGGGGGGGGGGGGGGGGGGGGGGGGGGGGGGGGGGGGGGGGGGGGGGGGGGGGGGGGGGGGGGGGGGGGGGGGGGGGGGGGGGGGGGGGGGGGGGGGGATATATATATATATATATATATATATATATATATATATATATATATATATATATATAAAAACCAATAACAAAACTATACTTTGTTTGAGCTTTGGCCAAAAAATATTCATTTGCATCTGTAATTTTCATGAGTCAGGATATTTACTATGTCGAAAACAGCACGCTAAGCTGATGGGATGGTCCTGCTGTGCCTCCAGCCCAGCCCTGTTGGCTTTGGTCAGAAATCGCCCATAATTGCTACTCAGAAATCATAACAAGCTGGGCTGCCTGCCTGCCTGCCTCGCAGAACTGAGGAGAAACATGATGGATCTCCAGGACCGCAGTAATTTATTGCCAAATCCAATTAGAGGCTGAACATAAAGCTGCAAATAGATCCGCCGTTGGGTAATGTCACAGAGCTTTTCCTGATATGAAGATGTGAAATGTGCAACTGATTCCTCCATTTCCAACACGATGCCGTGGCAAATGAGATTGTTGCAGGGATTAGTGTCGAAGATGAACTGATAAGTCAAACTGAAGATGTGACATAAAAGCGGCTTCTTTTAAACAAGTCACAGATAGAAGGCTGTTAAATGCTTATTCGTTTGTGCATCGGGCTGTGAAAATCAGATGGGTTTGTGCTATGATGAGCTTTTTAGCTTTGAGAGAACGACAGTTGCGCCGTACAGGGCCTGTTGCTCCATTGCTCCGTCAGTTCCATTTAATGTTCATAAACAAGCTGGGAAATTTATTTAATTTGTGCAACAAATGAGGAAACGCAACAGTTTTAATTGTATGTTTAGTCAAAATTCAAACTTTAATTTGCTTAATTTAGGGACGGAGGCAATTCAGGAAATAAAGTTCAGATAAAAGCTCTCTTAACCACAAAGGTAATTAATGAAAATCATTTACATCCCATAACCCATATGCTTTTATCCAAAGTTCTTTATCAAGTTTAACTTTAATACAGCAACACTGGAGGCGTGCGGACTGTTTAAAGGCACATACTGGCGGCTACTTGGGGGGGGGGGGACTGGGAGATTAAGCACGCAACATCATAACCATTGAGCATCCACTCACAGACTATGATCTGGGTATACGGTAACCAGTCAAAAGTTTGGACACGCCCCCTTCTTGCTCCGTTTTCCATTTCCTCGACTTATCATATAGATGGACTTTGTAGTTCTACAATTCCAGACTGTAGTCCATCTGTGTTCTTCGTTGTTGTTCGTCCCCTGTTGGTTCTCTGTTCTCTGTTGGTCAGGAGCGTCACAGAACAGGTATCATTTGGGTGGTGGATTGTTTATTGTCAGTTCTGCAGTGACACTGATGTGGTGAGGGGGTTTTAGTGCAGAATTCAGCTTTTCTTTTAAATAAAGAAAAACTTTTTTTTTTTTACTTTCGTAAAATATCTGAGAAACGTTGGCAAATTTAGGCTTGTTCTCAGATATGAAGTACTAAAGTGGCATTGAGAACATTTTGGAAAATTCACCTCCAGTTGTTTAAAGCAGGCCCTAATGACATCATACATCATAATAAAGTAATGAACAAGATTAAAACTAAAAGGTTAGAATCAGATTTAATGAACATGAGCAAACAAAACAGGAAACTTGTGGCTTGCTTGTAGTTGCTTGTTTATAACTCAAAGTAAGAGACTCGAGTCACCCTGAAGAATAATATTACAGTACATTTTGGAGACTTTTGAAGTTCGCGATGCTCTCAGAATGCCTCTTTCACAATTTGTTTGCTGATTCAAAGAGTTGACATTCTGGAATACATGATTCCTTTAGGGATTAAAACCTATAATGTTGATGTGGTTGATTTGGTAGCTCTGGGGTTAACGTGTTGTGCTATCAATCTGAAGGTTGTGGGTACAAATCCCAGGTCCACTGAAGTTACCAATGTGGGTCCTTGAGTGAAGCCCTTAACTTTTGCCCCAGGGATGCTGTATGGCCAGACTCTGTGTTCTGAGCCCAACCAAAATGGGATGTTTGTAAGTCACGTTGAATAAAAGCTTTCGCTAAATGACCGAATGTGATGAACCGTGCTGATGAATCATGTTTTGCTAGAATATAGTACATGGAAAATCATGCTGCTTTAAGTTACTTTAGTTCTGCCAGTCTGCACCACTGTAGTCATGTTTATAGTTTTCTATATGTACATGCTCATGAAGTGAAGTAGCCCTGACAGTGGCAGGTGCTTTTTTTTTTTTTTTTTTTTTTTTTTTGTAATGCATGTCCGATGAAAGCCAATCAGCTTTATCCCGTCTCAATCTGCGTCTGTCTTTTCTTTTTTTTTTTTTTTTTGCTCCGGATGTCATCTGGCATGCTGAAGAAACACGGTGCATGATTGGCAGCTGCATCCAGGTTCACAGTTTAGTGGTTTCTGTGAAAGAGGCAGATATGCCAATTTAGATGGTGGAGTGACAACAAAAAACTTTGCCTCTAAATGGAATAATTTTACCACAGGGAATTCTCAGCAGAGGGATAGACGAAATCAGGTGGGCTTCTTTCCCCCCTTCTTGCTAACAAGCCCTGAATGACAAACACAGACGACAGGTTCGGAGCTGACTGAACATCCGGCCGTGAAGCTTCACAGGGGAGCGAGGAAACAACAGAGAAATGAAGTGGATGAAACTCACGCTGACACCATCAGAGGAGATGCACCGTGAGAACCACAGAAACAAACAGACAAACAAATAAAAAAATGTTTTACTACTACTCACTTAAAATCGATCATCTTATACAGTAATGGTGAAACTACGACAATAGAAAGCAACATATACCAGCTTTTTTTTTTTTTTTTTTTTGTTTGCCATAAACGTAAACTTAAAGCCAGATTAAGTTTATAGCCAGATTATATTAGTGTGTAAAACCCATAGTTTTTTAATGTTTTAAAAGGCGCTTATAAATAAAATGTAGTATTATTATTATTAGTGGCACGGTGGCTTAGTGGTTAGCATGTTCGCCTCTCAGCACTAGGGATTCCTGGTTGGAATCTTAATCTGGGTGGAGTTTCCCTGTTCTCCCCATGTCCGCGTGGGTTTCCTCCGGGTTCTGTGGTTTCCTCCCACAGTCCAAAAACATGGATCAAGTCAATTGAGTTCTCCAAATTGCCCCATATAGAGTGTGTGTGTGTGAGTGAGTGTGTGCCCAGCGATAGGTTGGCACCCTGTCCTGGGTGTATCTGCCCAGTGCCCGAAAGGTTCTCCCCTGGATGGGCATGGGGAACCCCCTGCGACCCTAATATAGGATACGGCGGAAGATAATGGATGGATGGATTATTATTATTAGTTCTGAACTGAATTAAGCGGCATGGTGACTGAGTGGTTGGTCTCCTCTCAGCACTAGGGATTCCCGGTTCGAATCCCAATCTGGGTGGAGTTTCCATGTCCTCCCCGCGTCCGCATGGGTTTCCACCGGGTTCTCCGGTTTCCTCCCACAGTCCAAAAACATGGATCAAGGTCAATTGAATTCTCCAAATTGCCCCATATAGAGTGTGTTTATGTGAGTGTCTGTGTGTGAGTTTGTATTAGACTGTGATAGATTGGCGCCCTGTTCTGGGTGTATCTGCCCAGCGCCCGAAACCTTCTCCCCTGGATGGGCATGGGGAACCCCACAACCCCAGTAGAGGATAAAGCAGAAGAGAATGAATGAATGGATGAACTGAATTACTGAAAGGTTTTGTTTGTGGGCTTTTCAACGCTCAGAAGCTCATATGGAACCAGTAAAGCTGGAGCTTATTTTTTTGCAGAACTACAACTAAATATTTATAAAAAATAATTTCTGCCTTAGTTTAAATGATCTGAGATTTTTTTCGAAGGTGTACTAATTGTAATCATCTCTATTTGAGACTCGCACAGCTTTCTGGTTTTCAAGTCGTACATAGGAACATAATTGTACATCTGACTTTGTTCTTGAGGAATTTAAAGCTCTGAGACTTTGAGACATGGTTTGTAAATGTTTCTTTAGAGACTATAACATGCTTCATTAGTGACACTAAATTAAAACTGCAGTTTGTCTACACTACAGCAGTGCCAGATGATGAAAGACACGGTTTATTCTTGGTTAGAGACATGTAACGTTATCATGTGGTTCATTTAGCGTAAACCACACAAACCACACCTCATTTGTACGTTTGAGTGTTTTTTCTTTTCCCCTAATTTAGTGGAAAGCATGCTGACATTTGAAAAATTAAATCAACACATGATATACCCATATACTTTCATTTCCTAAGCCACTTCTTCTTATTGGGACAGGTTAGTGGTTAGGTGGTTGCATCGCAGAACAGACCCAGATGAACACATTTATATGCAGGTTAAAAGATGTGTTTAAGCATTTGAGTTGGCCTCCGATAGCCGTTGTATAAAAGCTCAAAGACGACAAAGAAATACTAATGCATGAGAATTGACCAACATTGAACACCAATTGGGTTTCATTGACGTCTCACCATTTTGTTCAAGGTGTTTTCGAGGCATCTGTAAGATCTTCTTGCATGATGATGACCATCATACGGTCATCTTGGGGACCCGTGGCTGGCTAAGTCACAGTCTTTGCTGTGCGTTGACATTGCATAGTTTGATTGTGC
The DNA here is from genome assembly GCA_019802435.1 of Corydoras maculifer. Classification (NCBI taxonomy): domain Eukaryota; kingdom Metazoa; phylum Chordata; class Actinopteri; order Siluriformes; family Callichthyidae; genus Corydoras; species Corydoras maculifer. Next base: position 984,092 of record JAFMOD010000119.1, read on the forward strand.
CACAGGTGGCAGATCTTTAGGATCTTTGCTGAAAGACATCAAGCATGTTGTTGGTGCTCACTGATGTCCCCCATGTGTTGTGTGTAGTTTTGCATATTTTACATAAATGATTATTTAAAAATAAGTTCAATGAAATTAAAATTAATTATTTAGGGTGTAGGGTGGCACGGTGGCTTAGTGGTTAGCACGTTCGCCTCTCAGCGCTAGGGATTCCCGGTTCGAATTTCGATGTTCTCCCCGTGTCCGCGTGGGTTTCCTCCGGGTTCTCCGGTTTCCTACCAAAGTCAATTGAATTCTTCAAATTGCCCCATATAGAGTGTATGTGTGCGTGTCTGTGTGAGTGTGTGTCCAGTGATAGATTGGCGTCCTGTCCTGGGTGTATCTGCCCAGCGCCCGACACGTTCTCCCCTGGATGGGCATGGGGAACCCCCCATGACCCTAATATAGGATAAAGCAGAAGATAATGGATGGATGGAATTTAGGCTGTTGATCTATGAATCTAAATGTTGAGCGTCTGAACCTTGAGTCTAAAAATTTGCTGTTGTGGACTGCTGGTTGTATCTTGACTGACCTTGTTAGTCAGCATCTGGTAAGCATCATGACCTAATGCAATGTGACGCAACACTCATATTTCTCACCTTATATTTCCAGTTTCATGGGTCACTCGCTGGCAAAAACTGATAAAAAATAAAATAAATCAAATCTGTTTCAATGTTAGTTTTACATTTAATGTAAATGTAATTCCCTCCTCAAATTAATAGCACTGACTAAAAAGGAAGTGTACAGTCTGATTAATTCATCTTTAACAGCCGTAATTCCTTGTTAATGACATTAACATTGTTACGAAGGCTTTACTGGCACTTTGGTGTTAAGTGGTGCTGTAAGTTCCACCAGAGGTAAAGCAGGTCAGGTTACAGTCACTGAGTCTCTGGCAGGGCGTCTTGCATCATTCCCTCTGTACAATGAAAATCCATGAGCCATCTTAACAACTTTAATCTAGCCATCCTAGCTCTGTTCATGATCAATAACCACCAATAAAAGATTTCTCCAAGAAGCTGGAAGGATTAAGAGACATTTCTAAAGAACAGCTGCGGCTTTTGTGTGAGGTTTCCTGCATAAATCGCTCTGTCTATTTTGCTGGGCTAATTGAATTCAGCCCTATTTTAGAAATAATATTTCTGCTTTCCAACGCATGAAGAGGTTAAACACTTGATGTGCTCAGTGATCCACATCATGAAGAAAACAGTCTGCGGTGGTCTTCCTCCTGCCCACTTTACAATTGCCATTCAAACTCTCCTCCAATTTAATGAAGTTCATTTACTTTGATTTAAGTTTTTAATGATATTTCGGATAGGGCGAGTAAAATATCCTTCAGAAATGCATGAATCTGTTTATATAGCTGTCAGCAAATTCTACAGTGAGAGCCCAACACTATTTACCAGGGGAAATTCTGTTCATTTTTAAGTTATGATTGTGTGATTTCAGCTGAAAATTATTATTAATGTTCATATTATTTGTTAAATTGAGCAATTCCAACATAAAAGGTTGTGATTCATCTGGATTATTTTGAATGGTGCGTAATAAATGTTGCACCATTAGCTTTTGTTTTCACCATGGAGATCCCTACATTGTGAAACACTTTTGAGAATTGTCAGTCATTTTATAATTGTAAACAAATAAGTTTATTTGTGAATTTCAAAATCTATCATTATGATATCATATCATACTAATATCAGTTTAATCAAAATTCATTGATCAGTTTTACATAAAGTCAAATCTCTCTAACTAAAGTTTCTTAAATCTAAATGTATTCTGGTTCTGTTATGGATGACACAGTGGTCAATGTTTATGCATCACAATGTTAAGCTATCAAGGATTTAAGGCAAGATGGATGAGGTTTTGCATGTTCTCCTCAGATCTGTATGTGATTTCTTACCCTATAATGTACTGTATTGAATACGAGTTAAATATATGAAATCATCCCACCTGTTATCTGTCTATTCTGTTGTCTTCCTTTCGTCCCTTAAGCGCAAGGACAGGTGATGGCATCACCAGAACTCCTAAGTGAGCTCTCTCTCTCTCTGATTTTTTAATCTCCTATAAAACACTTACATAAAAACTTTGGGGTGTGGATGAAAGACGGTGTTTGTGGATGTTGTCTTAGACGTGAGAAAATATTAACCAACATTTTGTAAAAATTTTCTGAAAAATTTCAGACATATATATGCATTTAATTATTCTGCATTTAAAATTATTGTTAGTTTTTAGGTGCCTATTTACGTTTACTTTATATACTATTTTCTTAAATGTCATGTTTTTTTTTTTTTTTAGTTTTTAAGTTTTAACAACATTAAATCTTCACCAACATTCTGGTTTCTTTAGAAGTTTATTTCCAGAATGCTAATTTTCGTAAATAAAATGTGACCGTGCAGTAAAATGTGAACATCTTTGCCCTTCATAGACAACATAAAAAAAAAAAATCTGGCTCATTCTTGTTCAGGGAGGTCTTCACAGCGGAGGACATTTTGCACATTTCACTTTACACACTTTCACACTGGATGCCTTACCTGACCAACCCTTCTGTTTTACCCTGACTTGCTGACTTGGGACAAGCACTTCGAGTGCACTGATATGTTACACCTCAAATGGCTAGAACAAATAAATATCTACATTTTACCTACCTACTGTGTGTGGAAGGAAACCAGGGACACTGCAGTAAACCCATGCAAGTACAGTCAGGACATGCAGACTCCACAACGTAATGAACTGTGTTCATCCCCCTGGGAATTGAACCCGGGACTGTGTAGTAGATTGTATGATGTATCTGCATGTAATTAAAAATAAAATTTCCACTCACTGTTGCAATCAGGTTTGACATATAAAATTTATTTCTCATATGCACAAAAATTCAGACTTTTTAAATGTTGATTGAAGTAAAACGGCTTTGTCATTAACAAACAGCATTGGTTCACAGTTAAGACATCCTTGAACTTTCAGTTTTTTACATTGTTAAATGACAATGATTAGTGTATCAGACACAAAGATTAGTCAGTTTCACATAAAACACCTTTTGCTCAAGAAGAGGGTCCAGGGGAGGTTCAGGGTGCTTCCATTTTTAATCCCTTCAAAAGCATCTCTGCAATGACGATGTACGTTTACTATTTTAATTGTTTGCTCTTTCTGGTTGAACTAATAAACACAATATGCAGCACCACTGATGGAGTGACATGCAGCTGGCCCACCACAATGTCTTGTGATGGAAACTCGAGCAGTATTTAATCAAATCTGTATGAGCTTTTACATAGGGGGTGGGATAGAACTTAAAGATTACCATCTTAAATGTGCAAAGTTGTTTCCAAATGAAAATAACCAAATTAAAAGAATTTGTAAATTTACACCCAACAACCAAACAAAGACCATCATCTTTGTATTCACCTCTCTGTAAAGTTATTCATGATAATGCTGAAAAGTGAGCAATAATTTGTTCTTAAATGTCTATTTACAAAGGGGAAATTGTAATTTCACACAATAATATAATTAAATAATAACCCATAGGAAAATAACAAAAGCGATATAAATAATGAAAAAATACAGACTAAAAATCTTTCAGTAGTTTTATATGCATACGGCAGCCTTTATCTCTGCATAGGTACATATTTCAAATGGTTTGACCATAATACTGTTATCACAATACATACAACTGTAAATAAAGCATTAAACAAAAGTCTTTGGCAATTGTGGTGTGAGTTGGTATATTACAGTGTTGATTAAACTTGACGGAATTGTATGGGATGGATTTGAAGTGACCTGCAATTGCACTTAAAGCAAATAATCAGAAAATTTGCCCCTTGTAAAGAAAGTAGGTTAATCCTGAACTTCAGGATATAAGCAGATCATTCAGGTGAGGGAAATTTCTGTGATTTTAAATAATCAATATTAAGTCACTTGTTGCAGCTTTCCTTCTGTACTGCATTGGGTCCGTGTTCAGTTATAGACTGCTGAAGATGTCATCCTGTTAGTGATGCACATATTTGGCAAAAAAAATCGCCTTTATCACATTTGATGATACAGAAATATATTCAGAACTCAGAATTTAGTCTTTTGTTCTTACTATGCTTTATAAAACACATGGTCTTATAGAAGTCATATTAATAATATTGCTGCAAACTTTGTAAAACTTTAAATAATTTTGTGGTCATTTTAAAAGGCAGACTCACCACTGAATGATACGAGCACCATGCACGAATGTGCAGTGGTATTAGATTGCATGTAGATTGCAATATTATTATTATTATTATTATTATTATTATTATTATTGTTGGTATTACCAAGATCGAGTGACATACAGAACAAAAATGTAAACAGAAGAAACGTATCAGGTTCTGGTTCCGAAGATAATTTTCGAACCTAAAACCTGATTTTTTTTTTTAATTAGTTAGTTTAGTTGTTTTTATTTATTTATTTGTAAATTATTCATTATTGAATATCATGCTTCGACCCATAGTGCCAAATAAGAGCATAATTACGACCACAGAATGACCATACAGTTAGAACCATAATGTTTTCAGTGTATAAACATCCGTTCAGTGTAGCACATGTATAGAACTTTATAGAATGAAGTTTATAAACTTTCAGTAACTCACAACCCCATTGACATTAAACATTTCATCCTTTATGTGAAACAATGAATGTTTGCTAGATTCATTTATTACCTACTTTATAAGGATGCTGTGTTTTTGAACTTGGGTATATTGGTGTGTATATAGTGGGAATGATCTGTTGTGCAAAAAAATAAGAGGAAATGATCATTTTCGGTATTGCCATAGCAGCAATATAAAGACAACAACCACACAAATCAAATAAATCATGCACACTGCATTGTCATTTAAGATCAAGCCTTCAACGTTAGAAAAACAATGCAAAAATTCATTTAAGAATATATATTTACTGCTCAGAAGAAAACCGGGCCGTACAGGCTTGTTTTTTCCAGTTTTACTTTTGCTTCTCAGCTTTCAAAACTTTGTACATTTTTCTTTATTCCCCCACAAAGATGACTCAATAGGCTTTCTTTCCATGGCTTAAACTAAAGTTGGTGACATGCCGAGTCTGGATATGTGATTCCGTGTGTTTAATAAATATAAAGAAGGACAAACTGTAAGCTCAAAGGTGTTATGGTACAACATTGCACAGTCCAGACAGATAGAGCATCGTGGGCAGAGAAATCGGGTTGTCCATATGCCATAGCCAGTCATAGAAAGGGAATGTGTCCTTCCCAAAATCTAAATGAAACAAAATCTACTGATTGACTTTTGTTGTCTCCTGTTATTTTTATTAGGGTTGGTTAATTAAGCCTTTCTGAGACTCACTGAGACAGTTGGCTTTTTGGAGTTGAATGGCTGAATGAATATCGGTGTACATTTTAATGTCCTCCTCTTATTCTATCCTTGCCTTCCTTCGTATCATCAGGTAACCTGTTCATATTCACTGCGTCCTCTGTTTCGTCACAGCTCCATTGTCGTGTCTCCATTGTTCACACTGGCACAACATGAAGTCCGAGGTGGTGTGAGTGGTGTTGGGTTTGGTCTGCTTGATATCTAGTGACGGTCGTAAGCAGCGGCAGCCGCCGGGGTGGCAGAGGCTCGGGATGCACTATAATAATAAGGGGAACCTGGAAGTTAACGAGAGAGGGACGTACCATTTTCAGTCATTTACACATAAACCAAAAATTTACCAACTGATCCATTTTAAATGATTCGCTGCTTTTTGTTAACATTTTGTTACATTTTGTCATAAACATCCAAAATTTTTAATACTAACAATCTATATTTTATTAGACGTTTATTATTTATGACATTGCTAATACGTTTATTTTATGTTTTTGTTTATTTACTACTTTATAATTAATATTTATAATTTATACCACAGTTTAAATTAAGTTCAATTATTTAAAGTAGTCACCACCCACTTTATTAGGTGGACCTTCTTGTTTTAAAACTTATTCTTTGCCTTATCAGCTTTACTTTTCATACAGGTGAACTTTTTTAAGATTACAAACTGTATTCTGTCTTAGTTTACTGTGATGATCAATAGACCCAGATATTATCAGCACAGAGCAGGTATTTAAGTGGTGCAGTGACACTTAAATGTGGTGTATTACATTATATAGCTAACTTTAGTCGGCCTGGAATTTTAACCCCCTAACTTTGGATTAATAGCCCAAAGCCATTACCCCTGAGCTACCACACCCTCAGTGTTTGTGGGATTCTCTGGAATAAGTGGATTAAACTGAAAATTTAACACAAACTTTTCAGTGTCACTGCTGTCATTATGATGTCGTATTTCAGCTGATAGTCTAGGCACAGGAAGGACATGCAGACTTCACACAGAAATGTTTGCTTCACCGGAAATCGAACCCGGGACTTTCTTGCTGTGAGGTTGATATGCTAATGGCTGTAGCAACAAGCTGCCATATAATATTATTTCACTTACAAAATCGATTGGTTTTACACCTGTTGGCCACACGTGGGCAAAGCGTTCCCACAAGGTCTTTTCTTTCAAACAACTATCAGGGTGCTTTCCCTGCCACTGTTGCTCCGACTTTTTGAGGCTTCAGGGTTAAGGACCCATCAAAGCTATGTTTAGATACTGAGACTGCAAAATTGTTTTAAAAAAGCATTATCTAAATAAATAAACTTAAATTTGAATATATGTTTTTATACTTTGGTAGCCTTTCACAATGCTGCCTTGTGGCTTATATAGGAGAACAAATGTATGGTGTTTAAAAGTACTAGACCTATATTTCATGCAGTCACTGCAGGCTTGTTTATTTCATTGTTACACATTCATCTACACAATGGTGTTGAATCTTCCATTTAGTACTTGTTAATGTTGTTAATGTTAATTGTTTTGTTGCAATACTCACTCAGTAGTGCTGGGTTACTGAAGCGCCATGCCTCGTTGTATGCTGTGTACTGTGGGTGACTGTAGGGATTCCCTGAAAATTCGCTCCCTGCAGCAAGACATACAAGGCTATTAAAACAAGTGCTTGTACTTTATCATAGAGAAATGCAGTACATTCAGAATCAGCAAGGGAGTCACCGAGAGGAGCAACAGCCTCTTTATGCTTCTGTCTGGAAATTTGCCCTCATTTTGCTGGTCCCTGGTGAGCAGTAATCTTATGTTCAAATCAATGCCCTGCTCCTTTTTCCCCCTCATTTTGGACTTTTTTTTCCCGCACTCTCGCTGTTATTCGCCTTTTCACCAGAACTCTAGGTTCCCCAGTGACAACTTGCTCTTGTGCTTTTGAAACTTTCTAAATTTCTTTCCTTTGGTGCAGAAGAATTTCTTGGTGTCAGTTGCTGGCAGTGCGCCGTTGTGCAGCGATAACACCCTCTCATTTTTATGATGCTATAAAGGCCAGGCATTATATGAAGAAAGTGAAGAATGGCTTTCTTGACTTTAACAGTGTTTGGGGAGCCGACACTAAATCTCATTCTGAACAAAGCAGGAATAAGGAGTCCCAGCCAGGAAGCTGACCACATTTCGGTCAGCATGTCAATATAATTTAAAGCTGCTGAATAAACACCATGATGTCACCTGTATAAACTACATGCAATTTCCACCAATTAAAAAAAAACATTGCTGTGTTGCAGTTGATACAAATCCAATGCATTAACCATAACCATTTTTTGTGTAAGATATAAAATTCCCACTCACCAGGAACCATTCCGGCCAATGTGGATGTGGGGTAGCTGCCCTGCCCTGTAGGGGGGACGTGAGGTGGATAGCCAGGTAGGGTTGTGTTGGCCATATCTCTACCTGCAACACAAGGCACAACCATCCAGTCAGTTAAATAGAAATTAATATTAATTTTAATTAATCAAATCTTAAACCTCAGTATTAAAACGTTATCATTTTATAAACTGTATACTATAGAAAATGTTTTTATTTATACATGATTATAAACATTTAAAAAAATAACTGAAATCTACAATTTATTATTTTGCTTTGACCATAATAACAAAAAAAAGTATATTTAGTGTTTTTTATTTTTATTAAAACCTTTTTTTTTTTTTAGCAAATTAAAGAATAATACTTTCACCATTTATAAAGGCATGTTTACAACTTAATTAAGTATTAAAAATACAAATTATTGGAGTTTTGCAAATGGATTCTTAATGTGCAACTTGACTCGGAACTGAACCTGTGGCAATGGGACTGAATAATGCACCAAAATCACAAATTAAAAGGTGGATTCGAATAGTTTAGACTATATTGTATATATTTAAATGATCTATGCTATGGGTCATGATGCACCATCATGCCATTGCAGATTTGTCTGTATATTTGATGTATTTTATCTTTGGCAAGTCAAATCTGATGTTCATTTATCTCTCAGATGTCTTAAAGGGGGTCAAGAAAACTTGCCAGCATTTCTGCATTTTGGCTATGGCTTTGTCTTTGCACAATAATTTATTGAGCGGCATTTCTCTAGCCCATCTTGCTATGACATCACAGGATGGTTTCTTAAACATTATTGTCTATATATTGTGTGCTGAATTTATATGTAAGTCATTAAAATAAAAACTTGATCCTCTATTAGGGTCGCGGGAGGGTTCCCCATGCCCATCCAGGGGAGAACGTTTCGGGCGCTGGGGAGATACACCCAGGACAGGACACCAATCGATCGCTGGGCACACACTCACTCAAACAAACACACTCTATATGGGGCAATTTGGAGAACTAAATTGACTTGATCCATGTTTTTGGACTGTGGGAGGAAACCAGAGAACCCGGAGGAAACCCACGCGGACATGGGGAGAACATGGAAACTCCACCCAGATGGGGATTCAAACTGGGAATCCCTAGCGCTGAGAGGAGAACATGCTAACCACTAAGCCACCGTGCTGCAGCTTTTAAACTCCATTATAAATAAAAAGGGTTTTATTTTAATTATATAGTAATAAATCATTAAAAGTCTTAAGTAAGCAATAGAACAGTATTACCAAGAATAAGGTGTCACTTTATGAAGAAATCCTAAAAATATACATATTAATAAGAACAATGACACAAGCTCCATGGAGGTGAAATTGTAAAGACTTTTGTTATCGCAATACAAGGAACAAGGCCCTTTTGCACTTTTTACACATGGCTGAGAGATGACTGTATATTCAGATCTGAGTCATAAACCTTCAAACAACAACTTCAGCAGACTCGGAGACAAACAGCGCTACAGGTCTTGAGTCAGAGCTGTTCATTGTACCCCAGTAGGACTGCCATTGCGTCTAAAGAGTGCACAGAACAGCTCTGTATTCAAACTGGTAATTGGGGCCGACGCTTAGCTGTCCTAGGCAGCCACGTGTAGCCCCAAGCCAGTGGAGGCAGCCAGGCAGGGGCCCCTTAACAGCATTGTTGAAGAGAGTGAAAAATAGAGAAAAGAGGGAAAAAAAAGAGAGAGGTGGCAGGGGACGAGGGGAAAGTCGGTCACCAGTGCAACTTTAATGAGCAGGCCAGCAACCATTACGGCAATCACAGACCATCGAGTCTGTTCCACAGAGAGAACCAGCAAGTAGATGCTATGGCAACTGGATTTGTTTTGTTTCCTAATTTGAGTAAAAAGCTAGAGTTTGAGAGCTAAAGTCGTTTTTTTTTTTTTTAAAACATTACTATCAAATCATTTTCTTATTTGCATTTGCTCACTGTATGTCAGTTGGCGTGTACAACATAATTAGTTAAAAGTGTTGCCGTGCTAAAACTGATTATTTTAGAACATGTGCTTAATACTGCTTGGTACAAATTATACTATACAGTGTGAATTGTACATAATTTCATTAACACACACACACACACAGATATATATATAAAATAAGAAATAAAAATAAGAAAGAAAATTTTATACCAAAGCACTAAATGAATATAGAGTAAAGGTTTTTAGCTCTAAACATCTTTAAAAACATTTTTATTTAAACAGAGACACACAAATAATATATTAAATATATAATTTTTTCCTAATATGTTAAATTCCGTCAGTAAAATGTAATTGTGCGTTGAGATGAGCAGAAAGTTGTTCCCTTAATAAATAAAATTTGTCCAGATGCCCAAATGTGACTGTGTATGAGACTGTGCTCCAACATGTTGCAACTTGTTTAATGCAGTGGAAATTAAATTAACTACATGTGAGAATTATGTAACACTGAGTCTTATTAAATATAATAAGAGTAGATGTAATTGTTTTCCATATACAATAACTTTTAGTAGTTTTTAAAGCACGACGGGCGCCGTAATCATTATCAAACAGCAAGAACGATCATTTCTGACACGTGCAGGTATTTAAAGTCTTTCAAAAAATTACCCCTTGAACCAGTGCACTGCTCCTTCACCTCTAGAGGATGCTACATTTACACATGCACATGTAATTGAGCTCTAATCAGCAATGGTGCGCCTCTTTGGGGGATTTTTTTTTAACATTTTCAGAAAGAAAGAGAACACAGTGTATAGTTCTCTAATAAACAGTGTCTGTAATGAAATTGAGTCGCTGTCAGGTGAGATTCAGTGATGAACCATAATCCTGTGTCTTAAAGCTCTAATGTATCTCTTTTTAATCATAAAAAACGACATAATCAGTCAGCCGTGTTATCTGGTTGAAACCTTTGTGGCTAATTTGTCTAGATAAAAGACAAACAAGGCTTGTTAAATCCTCCCACCTCTCAGTCTGAAGCCATTCATCAACATGTACAGTGAGAGATTTGAACTTAATGAGTTTACAAAGCATTGCAACTCCGAAGATGAATTTTGCATATCATTATTATTACTTCTATTGTTTATTGGATGTTGTTTGAGGTGCTTGTGCTTTTTGAAGTGTTTGGGTGAACAATGTCTGAGCAGTGATATCTAATGTCCCATTTTTTTCCCTTAGGATCCCATTATAAAACCTCTCAGGGTGCAGAAAGCACTTCTTCACTGCGTGTAAAGGTAACACAAGTTTAAAACTAATTCAAGCGTTAACTCAGACACCCCACAGTACACATCACACACTGACACAAAGCTTCGTTCACAAACTTGACCTTTTTAGTTATTATTGCCACTGTTCTTTGCTATGGTAGATGAGCCCTCAATTCTAAGTAAATAGTTCCGAAGCATTATATATTTATTAATCTGCTTGAATGATTTCCGTTAAAATTGACACCTTTCCTGGTATTTGTAACAACAAGGCAAGGCACCGGGATCTTTTGACCTCTATTTTCTATATCCAGGATGAAGCAATTTATCACCAGGCAAAAGCCCCTGTACCCTAATTAATTACGACTAAGCAAAGGATGTTTGGAAAGTCAAATTGCCTTAATTCCCCGGCTGCGTGCTGAAAGTCGTTCATTATCAAATGTGTGCTCAAAGGTTAGTTTGCTTTTGCGGAGGAACTAAGCATTAATTTTTGCGCCTGAAAGCGTGCGTGCCCGCGGTGAGGACACAGACAGGTGCTTTGTTAGAAGAGAAAGTGCTGCGAGTGGACTGTAAGCTTCTTTCCTACTGTAAACCCTCCCAGACAGAGAAGCATTGTTAGCTTTGGGCATTAGAAAAAGCAGCAGCAGAGATATTACAACTATGAGAGTTCTTTTCATTGATTTATTTTTATGTGCATCAATATGAATGATGTAGAGAATAAACCACGCCAGGCTGCTTTGATAATCATCAGGAATAGTGTTGACAAATTTCCTATAACACACTCTTTAAACCACTTTTGTGTTATGGCAGTAATGAATCTTTATATATAAAGATTTACATTTAATGTTTATAAAACTTCAGCTACCTGCATTAATCCCTACTCTTAGTTTTACTGGCTATGAACGAGTGCAGTAACTTTTTATTTCTGTAATTTTTCATGCAGTTATAGAAATTAAAGCCGTTTCCTTTGACCAATCACAGTATAGAACTCAGCCACTCGTTAAATTAACGTGCTTTAATAATTCAGTAAAGCATTTTTTAGTATGTATTTTATATAACCTTTATATAGGGGTGTAGTAGCTAAGTGCTTTGGGTGTTGGGGTATTATTCTAAAAGTTGAGGGTTTGAATGCCAAGTCCACTACACCAAGTCTACTAAAATCTTTAATGTGAGCCCCTGAACAACACCCTTAACCTGGATTGCTGTAGGAGTGCTGACTTGTGCTTTGACTCCAGTCATCATGCTTTTGATACGTGTAGGTCACTAGGGTGTGGTAGCTCAGTGTTTGAAGTGTTGGGCTATTAATGTGAAGGTTCACAAAACCAAGGTTCACTGAATTTAGCAGTGTGGGTCTGTGTGCAAGGCCCCTGTTTTTTATTCAAAATAATTTTCATGTTATTTTACTGGCTAAGAAATATAATGAGGGTATTATATTTAAAAAAAAACCTTGTATGTTTAACACACACACACACACACACACACACACACACACAAACTGCTTTTCAATGCTTTCTTGCAAATATGACCAGCTAGATAGTTCATGGTTGCTTAGTAGTTATTGTCATTTTTTTATAAAAAACAAAAAAAAGCTGGAAAATGAAAATGTTTAAGCAGCAGGTATTGTTGAACTCAACTTAATCCAATGCTTACAATCAATTTCATTCCTATCCCAGTAGCTAACCACTTCTTGGAATGTTGCCTTTCTCTCGTGTTTTCTGGCGTCCTCCGTCTCATTTAGCGCTGCAGGTAGTTCAAATTCCTAACGCGATGAGCAAAAGGACGCAAATGATTCCTATCTAAAAACTATTCACACTACGCCAACAACCCAGGCAATACTGGCACCCGGTGCCTCATGAATCATTCATTTTTCTAATAGATTATGCAAATTTCCCACTGCCTAAAATCAACATGATCAATAACTGTGGCCATTTTAATTGGTGCTGAAAAAACACTGTGAAGATGGGTATAATCTGTGCTTCTTTCCCTTGTAAAGGAACTATTCATTTGGAAATTGGATTTGGGCCTAAATGCAGGAGATCGTTCAGCCGCCTCTAAATGGGGACTCGAGATTCCCTCTGCTGTTTATCACTCGAGTGTAAACCGTAGCGCTGCCATTAACTGGGGCACAAACCGTACACCTGATCATTACATCCTACACTCACCTTATTAGCATTACCATACATGAGTGGGGGGGTGGGGTTAATACATAAACAGAGAGGACATTCTTTGTTAAGAGTCACACACATTTCTGAATTAACTTATGTAAGTTATAAAGGGTTTGAACATTAGTTTATTTTAGAATTAGATGTTAATATTGATCATTGTTACTATTCGGGAATTAAAAGACCAAACAGGACAGCAGATTGTGGTAGCTCAGGGGTTAGGGTGTTGGGCTACCAAGCTTAAGGTTGTGGGTTGACTGACGTTACTAATGTGGGTTCTTGAGCATGGACCCACATTCAAAATGTATTTATTTTTTAATATTCATTAATTAATTTATTATCTTCCGCTTTATCCTCTATTAGGGTCGCGGTGGGGTTCCCCATACCCATCCAGGGGAGAACGTCTCTGGCGCTGGGCAGATACACCCAGGACAGGGCGCTAATCCATCACTGGGCACACACTCACTCACACAAACAGACTCTATATGGGGCAATTTGGAGAACTAAATTGACTTGATCCATGTTTTTGGACTGTGGGAGGATACTGGAGAAACCAGAGGAAACCCACACGGACACGGGGAGAACATGGAAACTCCACCAAGATTGGGATTCGAACTGAGAAGGAGAACATGCTAAACACTAAGCCACCATGCCGCCACTATTCTTTAATATGTTGTAGAAATATAGACAACATCTTTCTAAACTTTAATTTTTTTTAATTAGTTTTAGTTATATATTTGACATTTTATACAAATAAGTTCTTCTTTAAAATGTTCTTTCGGATGTGGATTTATCTTCTTTGATGCTGGTCTTTACATGGAAATGGCTTCATTGCAGATGAGTTCTAAAACATACCTTTAGCACACAAGTCCTTTATTAATACATTATCTGTGGGGCTTAATCCTTAAGTAAACCTCATAGTGTCGTTCAGCGGATAGAGCTTATAATATTTAGTTTGTAATAGTTCCTGAATGTATGGCTTGACATGAGATAGTGACAGTCCAGGAGATCTTACCTACAGGGTAGTTTTGGGATACTGTTGCACCCAGATCTGAGGATGTGCTGGAGGACAAGCTGGGTTTAACCTCATCCAGTCCGGGGTTCAGTGCAGGGAGGGCATACTCATTAGCCTGCAGGGAGGATACATCAACCATTATCCTGTAACAGACTTGTCTCTCCAATTCTTAATTCTGTAGGTTTTATTTTTGTTTTGTGGGATGCAAATATGTTTTAATGAAATGTACGGTGTTGTGCAGAATGAGTGCATCATTGTGTTATTCGAACGTCTTTTCAAAACATGAAATTGCATATGGCATTGAAGTTAAGAAACTAGTATTATTAAGTTATAAATGGGTCAAAAGTATTAATAATATACAAATGATTTCACATACTATGTTAGTTCAGATGTGACCCTTTCCAAGGCCCTAAACCTTTCGTTGTTTGGTTTGTCATGTAATGACAGCTGTAAATCAACTTAGATAAGGACGTCTGCATTACGTTATGATTTAAAAAGCTTCAGACCGACCGAATAAAAAATCAAACAAGAAAAAAAACTCTGGTGCTTTAACTAAATGAAAAAATCATGGTTCAGTTCTCCAAATATTAAATTGTCTGGTCTAAAAAAATAACATTGTGGGCTATCGAGTGGGACATGTGGCTTAAAGGAATTACAATTCATTATCTTTTTCTCTATTTGTACTGTTTAAGTTGGTGGTTGAGCTAATATTTGCGGTCGGAATAATCTGCAGGGTACACAGTGGTGATGGTTTACCTTCAAGAATCCATGTTAAAACCCATAAGGCATCGGGTCATATGTGTGTTTCCATTTGCTTATCGGTTCGTGGCCGCTCTCGATCTGAAAGTGGCCTCTTTTTCTCAAACAAACCCTTCAGACCGTATCAACAGATGTGAGATTCTCTCTCTTTTGTTATTTAATAAAATGAGACTTCCGGCGTCTGCACATTGATAATGTTTGCCCAGAGCTCTGTGTGTGTGTGGGTTGGTGGGTGGGTGGGAGTGTGGGGTGGACGGGTTTTTTTTCTGAGTGGCACAGGGGAGCCCCCTGACCCCAGCCATGTCTGTCTCTATCACAGATAAACTCTAATTGTCTCCTACAACTGTTCGCTGTGGCCTCAGCCGATGTTCCTCTCTTTTGCTGAGAGGCCCCAGTGGAGAACAGCCGTATTCTCATGCAGATGCCGCAGTTGTGGGGAAGTGAAAGATATGAAAAGGATGAGCACATGGCTGGCAGAAGTGTGGGAGGGAAAAGGCCATTGGTCTCAGCGTCTCCAAAATGGATTTTTAATGCCCTCTGAAGCACCCAGACACCTAACTAATAGCCCGACATTTACATACACCAGCGTGAGTGAGATCGAGAGGCTAGAAAATGAGAAACGGGTGAGCAAATAAGATGAATATTGAGACAAATTAAAGCTGATTTTTCTAGAACACTGTGCGCCTGTATTTTCCTTCTGCAGCCCCTCTCCTGTACCTCCTGCTCACTTTTAACACCCTCTTTGGCTGTCTTTGTGATAGCGAGTCATTTCCAATTCATTTTGGTATTGATCTTGCAGTGAAAATCAGTTTTGTAATTAGCTGCAAATTAGACCTTCTTCTTGAGGTGAGTGCTGTCGGCCTGATTAATCGCCGAAGTAATGCCACGCGATCCCCCCCAAATTAAAATGAACTCAATTAGGTCGTTCGCTTTACAACGCCGACTGCTGCTTTACAGGGAAAATTAATAGTTGCTTATTTTTAATAGTCCGACCAAAGTAAATAAAGGTTATCCATTTCAATAAACCTGACACTCTATAGTGGGCTCTATGGGAGAATTGAACATTAGGTGTGTCACTGGTGTAATAGCACCACCACTTCTATTATTTAGCAGATACCATCACAGGCTTTTAAAATGAAATCAAATGTGGGCCTGAAATAACATTAAATACCTCACAATCAAATCAGATCCTTTCAGATGACACATGAATTGTCTTTACTTAGTTCATTTTATACTTGTACACCATTAAGCAGGTATCTAGCTGACAGTATTGGCTTAAATAAACCACTATAGTTGATGCAATGTTAATCATGCTCATATTTTGCACTCAAGGTCTAAGTGCAGTTTTCAATGGGAAAATGGGAAGGGGCTTTTTCAAAAATCACATTCTGTGATTTTATATATATATATATATATATATATATACACACACACACTGTAGTACTAATTCTGCCTACAGATGTGCAGCAACATTGCATGAAATTTGCATAAAATAATATTAGTATTATGAAAATTAAATGACCTCATAATTCACTTTCAATGTACAAACATGTACACAAAACATCTTTTGGGTTCTGAATATATCTGAATATTCTCTGTAAAAAATATATATATATATATATACCACAGAATGTGATTTTTGAAAAAGCCCCTTCACATTTATTTACTTATTTATTTTTGCCATTGAAAATCCTGCTCAGACCCAGAGTGCAAAATAGGGATATGACCAGGAATACAGAATAATGCAAGACTTTAGTAGTTTATTATGAAACCATACATCTAATAAAACATAAATATGGACTAGTTAAAATCTGTAATTCAAGCTGCTTTACTATTAATTGCCTTTAATGCTTTTTATAGTTAATTTTTCTTTGGTTTAATAGCATGCATATTAGGAAAATATATTTACTAATGAAATAAAGATGTTTAAAGTTCAGACAGAATTTTGAAACTCATACAGAATATCTGTAATGTATTTAATATTATATAATTTGGTTTATATATATCTTTGTGTGTGTGTGCATGTGTGTGGACATGGAGAGAGAGAGAGAGGCTAATATAAAATCACTTGCACAGTTCTGGTCCGATGAAGAGAAATATGAAAACCCACCTGCTCGGGTTTAATATGCTCTGTGCTATTAAAGACATCTGGGTAGTTTGGACGCTCAAACACTCGGTCTAGGGCTTCCAGCTGTTGCTGGGTGAAGGCATCAGCGCGCAGATGTTTCCTCAGACTCTCCACACTGCCCTGCGAGTCGCTGTTTTGCCCTGAACCTTCTGAGCCGTCTACACACAGAGGAAATGGAAAAATAATGCAAGGAATACAACAACTAGTATTAACCTGTCTTGCGCCACCATGTTTCTGATGTCATTTGATTGGATGCTTTTGATCATTGGAGCAATTAATTAATGCAGCCACCATATCGGTCCATGGTGTCATATGGGTGTCATATGCAACCTTAATCCCTAGATGCCACTAAAGCACAAAACTACATTAAACCACAGATGCCACTAACCCCTATACACTGCTTCTGTTTTTAAGAAAGGGTTTTCTTGTAATCCAGTTTTCCCTTTCTGAATTTTTCCTCTGTTGTTATGCTGTAATGGACACGTTGCAAGATCGGACCATTTTAGACCAAGCATGCACTAAAGGAGTTAGTCCAACTGTTGCGCGGTGTTTGCCGGCCTCCTATTGTGCATGATCAAGCACCTACAAATGATCTAGCACACTGCAGTCTGCTTTTCATGTCACTCTATTGACTTCTCAGTAGATGCCTGCATCCAGTACAAGATTATTTCTAGATCTACTCCTTCATCCCTGAGATATCTTGTCCTTTGGTACACCTCAGCTCACTCACTGCATTGGCTCCTGGAGCTTACACCTCGCCATGGTGCCAATTCAATTCACCTTCATCCTTTATCACTGCAAAGTGGCTGAGAGATCTCCCTAGTCCTTATCTGCGAGCATCTGCTCTAGTTCTTTAAACTGCCTCCTTTAGTCTAAAAAATGAGGTGTGGGTGTGGAGGGGGTATTTAAACAGATAAGTAAAGTAGTACTGTACTGTAGTGCAGCTTGATTGTTGCTTTACTAACTTAACTCCATGAATTTTTTTTATGCTGCTTTAGTAGAACATTTTTTTAAATGACAAAATGTAAAATATGTCAGTAAGGATTTAATAATATAATAAAAAATATTATTTTTTATTATATTTGATGCGGGCGGCGTGGTGGCTTAGTGGTTAGCACGTTTGCCTCTCAGCGCTAGGGATTCCTGGTTCAAATCCCCATCTGGGTGGAGTTTCCATGTTCTCCCCGTGTCGGTGTGGGTTTCCTCCGGGTTTTCTGTTTTTCTCCCACAGTCCAAAAAATATTGGATCAAGTTAATTGAGTTCTCCAAATTGCCCCATATAGAGTGTGTGCATGTCTGTGTGAGTGTGTGCCCAGCGATAGGTTGGCGCCTTGTCCTGGGTGTATCTTCCCAGCCCCCAAAATGTTCTCCCATGTATGGGCATGGGTAACCCCCCGCGACCCTAATGGAGGATAAAGCGGAAGATAATGGATGGACTCCATTATAGTGTTTAGTTAGGGCGTGGTATCTCAGTGGTTACAGCGTTGGGCTATCAATCTGAAGGTTGTGGGTTCAAATCCCAGGACCACTGCAGTTACCAGTGTGGGTCCTTGAGCGAGGCCCTTAACCCTCATTGCTCCAGGGATGTTGTGATGAACCCTGTGCTCACCTTGTAAGTCGCTTTTGATAAAAACGTCTGCTAAATGACCAAATGTAAATATATTGTTATAGCCATTTCTAAGTGTTTTAGGTCAGTATTCTGTTGAAGGACCTATGGCTTTTGAGTAAGACTGTTTTCTGATACTGTAACAACTCAGAAACACAATCACGACTCAATAATCACAATAAACAAAACACAATAATGACCTTTTCGGGACAGTATGGTGTTTATTTCTTCAAAAGCTTTATTGACTTTATCTGTGAACACAGAGCTGATGTGACTCTTATCAGAACAGCTCATCTAATAAGCATTGTGGCGGTGACTATGTATTTTGGCCATTTTATTTATTTTTTGTTGTCAGTAAGCTACACCAAAGCAAGGTGGGGCTGCAGCGGACATATCACTTTATAATTTGGCTTCCTTCTTCAAAAATGAGCTCAAACATTTTATAAGAGTAATGTGACTTGTGGCAGGAGTGCAATGGCGCTGGGGGGTGATGGGGTGGGAGTGTGTCTCAACCTGTGACTTACAAAGCTACATGTGGCAATGTTAGTGTTATAACAACCTAGTAATTCAGAGGATACAGTGATTACAGGAGAACAATGTACAACAACAACAAAGGAAAAGTATCAGATTGACAAAATATGAAAGATATTTATATATTTATATCTATATTTAATTTTGAGACCCTGATTAGCAAATATGGACCTGACTAACATGGGATCTGACTTCAAACTGAGGACTGGACCTCTACTTTCTCTACTGTTTTGAAAACAAATGGCTCATACTGTAAAAATAAATGCTAAAGCTGTACTGTGTGCATGAATAAAATAAGCTATGATAAAACGATCAGGGCAAATTAAAGAAATGGATGGTATTACATGCTAATTAATTAAAACGTATTATTCATTCATTCATTCATTATCTTCCGCTTTATCCTCTATTAGGGTCGCAGTGGGGTTCCCCATGCCCATCCAGGGGAGAACGTCTCGGGCGCTGGGCAGATAGACCCAGGACAGGGCGGCAATCCATTGCTGGGCACACACTCACTCACACAGACACACTCTATATGGGGCAATTTTGAGAATTCAATTGACTTGATCCATGTTTTTGGACTGTGGGAGGAAACCGGAGAACTCGGAGGAAACCCACGCTGACACGGGGAGAACATGGAAACTCCACCCAGATGGGGATTCGAACCGGGAATCCCTAGCGCTGAGAGGAGAACATGCCAACCTCTAAGCCACCGTGCCGCCGTTAAAACGTATTATTTTTCTATAATAAATATTTATCTTTGCATGTAGTCATGACTAACCTTCCATTACATGTTTCTTGAACGCTTGTTCAGTGTTTACCAGAATGACGATGCACTAGTGTTACTCCCTCTGGCTAGTGATGCGCAATGACACCCACGAACCGGCACACAATATTTTGTTAGCTTATCCAACCAGGAGGCGGAGAATGAAATGAAATACAATAAATGAAATATAAAGCTTAAAGACGATTCTCTAAAGTTGCTGAGAGAGCTTGTTCCTTCAGCTAAAGTCGAAACCCAAGCCCCATCCTCCATTTAGGCAATTAATAGCTATTGTTTGCACACCTGCAATTTAGCCACTAGGGGCAAAGCATGAGTTTAACAAGCTTCTAATGTGATCATGTTCTTTAAAACCACGCTTGAACTATTGTTTGGGTGTAAAATCATTATTAAATTAGCACAATGCCTAAACAACAATTTGCCAACACAGGCATTCCACATGGATCACCCTCTGACCTCATCAGGCTCTGTCTTTGAAGAGATGGATGCCTTTGCTTTCCTCGCCTTCCATATTGAAATTGAGGTTTCGAGCTGTTTAGCTCGCCTCTCTGACAAAATGCACACTGCTGCCAGTCTAAATTTGCTACAGATTATGTTTTCTCCTTGGCTCATGAGCCCGATAATGTACGATATGCAAGAGCACTATCGATCGGCCAGCTGAGAGAGAGAGAGAGGGAGAGAGAGTGAGAGAGAGAGACAGAGTGAGAAAGCGCTTGCTCAAGGGTGAGTGAAATAGGGCGCAAGCTCGGCAGCTGAGAATGAGTGGGGGAAGGGGATGGAGTTTGAAATGGAGCCGAGATGAACATCATGGCTCGACTCATCGCGCCTATAATGCTGAGCTTAATCCAGCACTTTTCTCTGCAGCTGAATTCAATTGATCAATCATGTCTGTCTGCTGGTTCCATTTCAGCCCGTTATTGCCTCTCTGCTCCTCTCAGTGACCTTCTTCCCACCACATAACCTCAGGTGTGAGCACTTCACCCATCACTCACCTGTGAATGATTATCAGATTATGATAAATATATGACTGTGTGTCATGGTGCGCTGCGATGACAAAGAAAGAAATCTATAGGGGGGGGAGGGTTTCTGCATTTTGCTTTAAGTATAAATTAAGCTTCACAGACGACAAATGTTGCTTAGAATGTTTTATACAAATGAAAGTAAAATGTTAAAGTAATGTGAGGTTAGAGATACAAACCAGACACCAAAATAAAGAATCTCTCCAAGAGATTATATAGAAATAATGTAAATAAAATCAATCAAACATTTAGTAAATGACCAAAATCATAAAGAGAGGCATATATTTTAATCATTTATTCATTATTCACCCTTAAACAGGACCATGGAAATGCAGGAGAACCGATCTAAAGACCTTACCGTCCACAGCTGCATCCAAAATCTCCTAATCTACACTACGTACCAGCTATAATGTACTGTAAAGCGGTAGTCTTATTTATTGAGTAACATTATAGTATGTCATTTCATGCAAGAGGTCACAGTCTCAATATAATAATATATATATATATATATATATATATATATATATATATATATATGCATGCTCCTTTTTAAAATTTTTAAAAATCAGAACACTGATGTTGGACATCATAACGTTCTCCACTGTGCTTTGGATGCTCACATTAAAACAGCTTCTAATTTAGTTAATAATCTAGGGAATTTTTAGCTTCTAGTTGGTGGTGATGTTTAAGTTGTTTGTAAAGTTAAGCCTTGGATATGTTACATGTCTTAGTGTCAAAAACATTTTCATGCTGACTTAAAACTATAGAATTCATACACTTAAAGGGCCCTATTTTAGCAATCTTTGGAGAGCGGTCAACCACGCAGTTTTATTTTGGACGTGTCTGTGTGCCGCTGTTATCATAAGAACAGAATTTAGTACGCTCTTTTCATCGATGTTCGTTTGGGCGTAACATGCAATAAACCAATCATCATGTCACCTCCAGTTTCCTTTAAAAACCAGGTGCTCTCTGACTTTGGCGGCTTGCTATTTCAATGACACAGGAGTTGCTGGGGTGTAAGATAGTAATGAGCTCTGTGACACTCCTTGTGCAGGCTGTAAGATTGACTTTAACCAGTTTTTACTGAATATTGAACTACAAATGTCTTAAATCTAAGTGCCTCCAGTCACCTAGAGACAAACTGCAGAGTGTTGAGAGTAAGTACTTTGTTAGGAAACCCAGTTTGCAGGTTTTTTCTTTAAACTTCTGTTCCACCTTAAGTATTGAAGCAGTACTAGACTTATAGATTTAACATCATTTAATGACGTGCTGTTTTAATGGCGTAACCATTTACTGTGTTCACTTCTCATTCCTAATTTTCATTGGCTTTTGACAGAACTTGTTCAGACGATGTGACCTGTATGCACAGCTAGATTGTGCTCAGAGTCAAGTTTCAGAATCTATACTCTAAAAGATGCTGAGCGATATATACTGGGCATGGTAGTCCAATGGTAAGGCTGTTCAGTCTGTAGGTTCGGCCCGTAACCCTCTTTACTCCAGGGCTGCTGTATCATGACTAATGCATTAAGGTGGGATACTTGTAAGTCTCTTTATGCAACAGCATCAGAAAAATGACGTTATAACTTTGCAGCTACTTAAACATTTGCAGCTGCATACTGAAATATGAGAGTTCATATTTTAATAGGACATTTAGTTACACATTTAATAAAATGAAAAAAAAATGCAATTATAATCTATAAAGATATCGTGTTGTAGTTTTTTCTTCACTTCACTCTCTCTCTCTCTCATACACCCCCCTCCTGTTTTTAGCAGGTCATTTCTGAGCCGGCATTTGCTCAGACAGTTCCACTGGGTCCTAATAACAGGGGAGTGTTTTCTCCAGTGTGCACCGGGGCAAATGGAGTCATTAATTACCCTCCATTACAGGGCCAGGGCCGCCAACCTGATCAATACAAGTGCATTTGTCATGCACACCAGTGACACAAATTTCCCACACACAAACCACACATGCTCACAAACAAACACACACAAGCCAATTACTGTTCAGCCTAATATGGCTTTTGGCATTTTGACTGCCGCTATTAAATGTCATTGTCAGAGGAGCAGCTCGCAGTGTCCAATCGCAAAGGCATTATTACCCTCCACAGACAGAAAAACGTGCATCTGTAGCCATGTTTCAATCTCTGCTAGCCATTTCAGGGAATCACAGCCCGTGGTTGCTAAACATTCAGCCAAATATAAATCTTCACAGTGGATTACAAGAGTAAACATGCAGCGTGAAGGCATTCTTAAGATGTGATCAAGACACCAGCACACCTTTCCTTGTCAGAGACAGAGGCAGCATTTCTCCCCATCAGCACTTATGTAATAGCCTTTGCCTGAAGCCAGATTGGCTGGGTGGTTTGAGCCCCCAGCTCTGAGTCGTTCTCCGTCCTGCCCCTCCGCCGGAGTATTGATCTGCGACTGCGAGCTGCGGA
>JAFMOD010000119.1:1012465-1103125 GCA_019802435.1 Corydoras maculifer
TGATATTCAATAATAATCCAAAGTGCACACTGCTCTCTCCAGCAGTTAGCACACCGGCTCAAACTAACAAAACCAGCAGGCTTACCATCATCTCTCTTCCGCTTCTCTCCATTTGAGCGAGGGATTCCCAGTATACCGTTGATCGAGTAAGAACCCACAGGGTCGCTGGATCCACTTGACACTGGAGGAGAATTTGTGCTAGGAACTGTAAAGGTACAAGAAACCGTGACCTGTAAGACACTTTAATTATTCTTTTTATTGTTGTTATTTCATATTACTAACTTTCTAATCTGCAGAGAAATTAGCTACAGAGCTCCTATAATATGTTGGTGCTATCTGTTCAGTCGTGTCTAATCTTTGGACACCCTATGGATAAGTTTACAATGATTCCGATCCGTGGGGTTTTATGGTTTGCCCCAACCAGGAATTAAACCCAGGACCTTCTTGCTGTGGCCATTGCTAACAATTGCACCTCCGTGCCACAGTCAATACATATACTTAGATAATATTCAAGTCATTTAGCAGATGCTTTTATCCAAAGCGACTTACAGGTATCCCAGTTTGGGGTTAGAACACAAGGACAGCACCCCTGGAGCAATGAGGGTTAAGGGCCTTGCTTAAGGACCCACACACATATAGTGCTTTTTACAACAGTACATTGTCACAAAGCAGCTTTACTGCATTAAAAGCCTTTAAACCCTCAAAGAGGGAGCCGAAGCGACAGTGATATTATAAGAAGGTTTACCGTTTAATTATTGGGTCCAAAGTTTGTAAAAAAAAATAATGAAACACAGGAGTTTAGGGATGGACTCACCTATAGTATGTCCTGGTGTTGAAAGGGATGTACCATCCGGAGATGGATGATATTGTTGTTGCACTTTAGTCCTGATGATCCTGACAAATAAAAGCAGAACTAGTTCAACATGTGGAACTCAAGAACATATGCAGACAGTGTTTTTTTGTTTTTTTGTAAAAGAATGTTGCATCAGAATCTCATGTCAGTAATAACAGTTGGATTTGTAGTTCTGACAGCTAGATGGACAGGGAGACAGAACTGTATTGGCATTGCATAATCCAGAATGCACAGCCATGAAACATAGTTTATCAATCTTATTCAATCTTCCAGAATGCAACTAGAAGTAGAAGTAGTAGTAAGAAAGTGTGAATACAGTGAATGAGTAAATATATAGACCTTTGAATGACACTAGTAAAGGTTTAAGCAGAAGAAGTGAGATGAGATTTAATATAAAACTTGAAATTAGATGCAGATATATATAAAAATAATAAATAATACAATTATCTTTCACGGTTCAGTAAATATACTGTATAACTTTATCTACACAGTGTGCAATATATAGAATATATAGGGAAATTTGTAAAAAAAAATGTGGCTAAAATATATATTTACAGTCGATTATACTATGTACAGTCGAATGTAGACTAAAAATGAACTTGATTAACAATGTAATGTGACTGGTGTGATCTCTGCAAATGTACAAAATGAGGAGCTACATGAGGATCAAAGCTTATCCTTGGGACTGCACATATCCATCCATCCATCCATCCATCCATCCATTATCTTCTGCTTTATCCTCTATTAGGGTCGCGGGGAGGGGGGTCCCCATGCCCATCCAGGGGAGAACGTTTCGGGCGCTGGGCAGATACACCCAGGACAGGGCACCAATCTATCGCTGGTCACACACTCACTCACACAGACACACACGCGTACTGTACACACTCTATATGGGGCAATTTGGAGAACTCAATTGACTTGATTCATATTTTTGGACTGTGGGGGGAAACCAGAGAACCCGGAGGAAACCCACGCGGACACAGGGAGAACATGGAAACTCCCCCCAGATAGGGTTTCGAACCGGGAAACCCTAGTGCTGAGAGGCGAACATGCCAACCACTAAGCCACCGTGCTGCCCACTGCACATATCAACTAATTAATTACCAATCATATTTATTCCCATTATTAATTATTTCCAATGTCCAGAATTCTATCGTGATACAACTGCGGTTTTAAACGTAATCTGAAACAATATGCAAAATATGAGTTGGTTAAGTATATGGATCTTAATTACAGCTGGGTCATGTGATGCTTAGATGACGATATAGGTTGTTTTTACCACAGTCTGGGCTGGTAAACCAACCGGATGTCTTGATGGAAGATTTACAGTGACAGTGCAATTACTAAACTCCTAATGCATAATCCCAAAAGGCTTTAAGGCATTATATTAGGCCGGACAGTTTAATGTGTCAGCATTAACTCTGCATCTATTGCACATGCAGTAGTCATGTCACAAGTGCTGCAATGCTGGATGAGGGGATGAATTACTCTCAAACTAAATCATTAAAACAGTTTCCAGACCCGACAGTTTTTATTTTTTTCCCCTGATGGGAAACTCATTCATGTTAAAAAGCAAAACAGATTCCGTCTGACCTAATTTGTTTAATTTAATTTACTAATTTAAATTACCACCGCTGATTTTGCACAAGCCCTGTGTCATTGCAGCAAATGGCCAATCCTAATTGTTCTTGTTCATGAAAATTGATTCCCTCAATGACTTTTGAGAGACAAGAGGCACACAACAAAGAAAAGACATAACAAATACTGTCATATTACAATGTTTATATATAAAGTTGGGATTGAAGCATCGATATCACAAATACCTGTATTGTAAACGACAAATAAACCTCACAAATAATTTGGTTCTTTAAGTATGCTATATGGACAAATGTTTTAGAACACACCGTAATCAGCGGCTTCCGGTTGGTCTCATTGACAAAGCTGTGTAAATTCAAGCATTTATATTAATATAGGTTGGCGGCACGGTGGCTTAGTGGTTTAGCATGTTTGCCTCTCAGCACTAGGGTTTCCCGGTTTAAATCCCCATCTGGGTGGAGTTTCCATGTTCTCCCCGTGTCTGCGTGGGTTTCCTCCGGGTTCTCCGGTTTCCTCTCACAGTCCAAAAACATGGATCAAGTCATTTAAATACTCCAAATTGCCCCATATAGTGTGTGTGTGTGTGTGTGTGTGTGTGTGTGTGTGTGTGTGTGTGTGTGTGTGTCTGTGTGTCTGTGTGTCTGTGTGTCTGTGTAAGTGAGTGTGTGTCCAGCGATTATATTGGTGCCCTGTCCTGGGTGTATATGCCCAGCGTCGGAAACGTTTTCCCCTGGATCGGCATGGGGAACCCCCCTCGACCCTAATAGAGGATAAAGCGGAAGATAATGAATATTAATATAGTCTTTCGGCTTTTGGGGAGCAGTTTGGGAAAGGCTATTTTCTCATCCTGCATGATGCAAGGTGACTCATATTATAGAATTATTAACGTATTCGATTCCAATCTTTAATTTCTATGATGCTGTGCTCTTTATTTCTAGTAATCTAATGATATTATTTAAGTATTATTTAAAATAATACCTGGTGTATCTTATACATTGACGTTTCTCTTACTTGACTCATTTTATAGTATATACTATTTTGTGTTATACAGTTATGAATAATATACATGTATCTTCACTGTGTAGTGCAATTAGTGCACTAAAGAATGCACTGTTTTCACTTCTTGTGCTGCAGTGTTGACCTACTGCTCTACAACACCCTGATCCTGGAGGAACATTGTTTCATAGAACTGTGTACTACATGCTCATTGTATTTGACTGAAACGGACTTGACTTGACAAGAAGCAACAAAACTAGTGATCAGCCAAGCAAACCAAATTTAAAATCCTTAGTCTAACACAAAGTTGGACAACTGTGTAGAAGCAAAAGTATGGAGATGCATGGAAATGAAGAAATTAGTGAAGGAATCTGGGGAGGAAATTGGCCATATGGAAGGGTGCTGCAGGGGAGCAGAAAATACACTTAAGACAAAAATTCAACTACATGAGACATGAAGATGAACAATCTGGATGCAAAAAAATGTGTAGACGTTTGGATTCACGAAAGGAATTATGCACGAAAGCAGAAAGAATGTCATGTAAAAATGTGCGGTGTTCAACTGTCTTGGTGCCAATACTGGTGTGCTGCTCATCAGCCTCAGAATACTTTATTAATCCCCGAGGGGACATTGCATGACTGGGATCTTTATATAGTAGGCACCCTATAGTGTTTTAGACTGGAGCAGTTACTAGTTATAAAGGTAAATAAGATAAAGTGTGTATTTCCCCGTGTGAGAGCCAAAACAAATGTGCACATTCCAGCCAGTGTAGAAACTCTGCCTATAAAATAAAAGAAAATCTATAGCCTCACTTTTGCTCTGAGTGAGTGATCCTGCAAACAAAGCATGAAATCACATCAATTCACCTCAATGATCGACTTCAGCGTCTTTACCTGCCCTGCACTAATCATTTCTCTCTCTTTCACCTACACCTCAACACACTCTCATTCGCACCCCTTTACTCCTTTCTCTCCCGCTCCCATCCCGAGAAAGAGCTGCTGGTGTGGATGAGGTTTTATTGATCCGAACCCAGGACTAAAAGTTTGGGATTAGCCACATGGGCGAACGGATGCAAATGGAAGGCTATAAATTACATGTGACAGGAAAGCAATAGTTGCTCAGTGTCTTTGCTCTGGCTTATGCCTGCATCTGATTCCTTTAATCTGGGAGGCACTTTAGGAAAGAGGTTGCTGTCACACTCATTTGTAAACTTGAGCGTCATTCATCATCCGCGGCTTGCTGTATGTTTTAGATCAGACATGTGAGGAAAAAAATCATCGCTGTATCATCTTGGTAAATTGTTTCGTGGTTGCTGGCACAACTGTTCATCGTGCAAAACCGTACAGAGGAAGAGACAGCCACATTCTTAAAAGTATGTTATTATAAATATTATAAAAACCTAATAAATTATAGTTATATTGGGTGATAAAACAGTATTAAAGGCTTTTTATCATATAATATCATATCATATATATATATATATATATATATATATATATATATATATATATATATATATATATATATATGTTTGTATATAAACATGTATGTGTGTGTATATATATATATATATATATATATATATATATCAATTATAGTGTATATATTTAATAGTAATTAATAGAATATAGAAATTTATTCCACATGTGTGTTAGATTTACATTACATTTCGAACAATTCGCTGGATTTTTAAATAATTTGCAGGAGAGAATATTAAACATAGTTCCTTTTGCCTGTTGCTTTGCCATATTTGTGCGCAGGTCACCCGGTTCCATTAATCCACCTGCACCATAATTGATATCTGATTCTTTAGTGTTATAATTCACTGGGCAATGCCACCCTCAGGCAGTGTTGAGCTTCACTAGTTTGAGGTTCAGTGAGCATACTTTTTTTTCCCTTTCAGTATGTTCTTTCACCCCTTTGACTGATGTGGCCCTCATAAATCCTGGGACTTTACTTGGAAATGTATTGAAGAAGTCATTTGTGAGCGTGGATTAATGACATGTGCATAGCTGAAGATCCACTGCAGAAATATTAAACTAGCCTTACATGAGAATCCATATTATTGAGCAGCATTAAGGGCCGTTCTGATATCATGCACTCAGCATGTGAGTGACTTGTCATAAAGCAAGAAACCTCAAAGCAACAGGGACTTAACAGTCGATCGTGCATGTCAAAGAAAGACGGGAAGCTTACACATAACACCCAACTCCACACAAATCCAACAAGCACTGCAAATGACATCTTCATGCATTTCCACTAAAATAAAACCTTCCCACAAAACATCTTAAGGTCACAGTGCAGAGAAATTGGATTTATTATAAGTTATTTATCAAATGGGTTCTTTTTGTTTGTTTCTTCTGAGCTTTGTTAAAACCCAAGTTTTTAAATGATTATAACCCTCAGTCTCTTTCACATTCATTTTTTTTCTTATTATACTGAACTACAGTTTGTGTTTGCAAATAAACTGCAGCCTATCAATTAATTACAGCTTCAAACGTCACTTTTAATTGTGTTTAAGCAGACAGCATTTTCAATTTCTCATCCCCTTGTGTTCCTCAATTGGCTCTTTTTAGGCAACCACAAGCCATGAAATGATTTTTCCCCTTTTTTTGTCTGAGACCTGTCTATTCTTTGGCAGTCTGGCTCATTAACGTATAATGCCAAGATTGGTTTTATGGAAGAGTGAATTTTAACCAAAGCTCACAAGCCTTTTCTTTTAAATAAAAACACTTTCACTTATTATCAATAACCACCACTTGGTGCCGATCTCAGCCTCTCAGATCCCCACTTTCAAAATGTATCCCTGGTTATTATTATTAGTGTGGTGTTTACATTTATAACAAACATGCATTTTATAAATATATACACTATGCGTAGTTTATTGGGCTAGCTTATTATTATTATTATTATTATTATTATTATTACAGCAGTATTATCCGTGCTATATATTTTTTATTTAAAAAAAACAATGCAAAAACAACATTTATCGAATTAAAAGTCGTATTTCGCATTTTATTTAAAGTGATTTAATGTTATATAAACTCTAAAATATAATTTTTTTTTTCCTAAAACGTAATAAAAAAGAAAAGGTTCCATTATTAATCGTTTTCGCCTGCCTACGTTTATTACGTATTTGCCTTCTGTTCACCTCCAACTTGTAGAAGTTTAGTTTTAGATTAATTGCATTGAAATGAAGTTGTTTAAATAAATAAATGTGTACAAACCGATTACTAAATTTTGTACTGATTACTACATTTATGTATTTAGCTTTTATATAACCTTTCTATCACATTTTCTTTCTGGTGTTTCTATACAATTGAAGATTTTATAAGACCATGATTTAAAAAAAATGTTTTCTACAAGTTGAAGTGTCTTTTTGTAGAAAATTTTTTTCCCCATTTTTTTCCGTTTAGGAATCCCAGTCCCGTGTCGGATCCCTGTTTTGTTGCGTTTACCTGCCATCATTCACCTGCCATATCCGAGCTGCAGTCATGATGTGAGCTCCATTAATAAAATCAATAGAGGATCGGACGGCACGCTGAGGTGTATTATTTATATTTATATATATATATATATATATATATATATATATATATATATATATATATATATATATATATAATTTCTTTTATTTTGTTTATTCATTTATTTTTAACTGACTCATAGACACAACCACACAACCCTAAGACCTTCATCAGCGTGCTTCCGGTTGCCAGATAACCCCACTACTTAAAATCAACCAAGTGTATTTTCCCCCTCCCCGTTAGAGACACATCACAGTTAAAACCATGATTTTCATCAAGAAATTAAATAAGATTATTTGTCATCATAAATGAAAACAAATGCATCATCAAATGAATCATAAAGCATCATATTAATCAACAAAACTGTAAGAAAAAGAAAAATCAAAACAAAAACGACTAGTCACCGAAATATGCAAACATCCAAATACACATACACGTTTGAAAACTTTTGTGTGCTCAATAATCTATAATATAATCTGTCACTGTGAGTATGGTACTCTTTACTGTGCTGTCCGATCCTCTATTGATTTGAATTATTGTGTCCTCGGATTTAGCACGTAAGAGTTTGGGAGTTTGGCCTGTTCCTCGTACGTTTCTGCGAGCTTCATTAATGATAAATGAGCCGAGGTGCTTACCTGTTGATGGAGGAGACGCTGGGCACCGTGTCGTTGTCGCAGATGCCCTCTGCAAGCAGCCGATCCCGAATCTCCCAGGCGAACATCGTGGGGTTGTGTCTCTTATAGTCCGCTATTTTATCCACCACTTTTGGAGTGGCCACCTTGGGCTTCGATCCTCCGATCACTCCAGGCTTTATGCTGCCCGTTTCGTAGTATCTGTTTAAATGAGAAATAATAGGCCTAATAATAATATAAATAATAATAGTCAATTATGATTATTATAATAATAATGTTACAGAATCAGAATCACAACATTAATCGCGTCTTTGGAAACCATTTCCAGAGGCCGCGTCCACAAACAACACGGTGAGGGATGTAAACAAGCGCGTCATTTAATCATTTATTAACCCTTTTTAGTTTATGCTTCAGTGAACATAAAAGAAACTGATAGCATGAATATTTGATCTTTTATAAACGTTTCTTTGTCTGTGAGTGACGTTGAGAGGGAGTGAATTTGGGAAGTTTCAGGGTGTCAGTATTTTTTATAATAAGAATGAACTCTAAATCCGCACCACGCACTTCACTCTGATGCGGAATTCAGTGCACAAAGTCAAATTAAAAACACATTTAACAGTTCTCCTTGTGATTGATCACATCAACATGCCATGTTCATCTACATAAATAAATCCGAAAAAATGATTTTACACTTTCTTTTGTTGTTTTATGATCAAAAGCAGTCGAATCACGATTGAATGATAACATACGGGTGGCTTTAAAGTATAAAATAATGTTTTATCGTAAAAGGTATTTCTATTTTCAGGAATATTTTTTAATAAAAAAAAAGGTTTTCAAAAGAGATGTTTTGAAACTGTGTTTGAAAAAAAATGGGGTGAAATGAATAAGGCACAGGACGCACGTTCTCCTCTGCACACTGTCTTTCTTTTTCAGTCACGTTTCTCTTTCTCTCTCTCTCTCTCGCTCTCTCTCTGTCTCTCTCTCTCTCTCTCTCTCTTTTACTCTCTCACCTTCCCAAGATCTTGCTGACGCAGCCGTGGCTGACCCTTAGTTGTCGGGAGATATCGCACGGTCTCACTCCTTGGTGCGCAAGTTCCACGATTCTCTGGCGCACCACGTCGGGGAGCGGCCTGCCGTTTACAAACACACCGCCCAGCTGGTTCACCCCGCCATGCCCTGAACACACACACACACACACACACACACACAAACACACACAAACAAACAACACAGAGAAAGCACGAATGATTAGTGTACACACACACACGCACAAACAAACACACACACACTACACATGTATTATTAGAAAGTATAGCTGCAAAGTGGGACTGGAGTATTATTGGTGTAGCCCAATTTATTTATATATATATATATATATATATATATATATATATATATATATATATATATATATATATATATATATATATATAAATTGGACTACACCAATATATACATATGTGTGTGTGTGTGTGTTTAGTTAGTTAGTTAGTTAGTTAGTTTAGAGCATTGTGCTTAAAATAAAATAAATAGCTAAAATTTTATTTGGCTATATAATAATCTAAATAATAATAATTTGGCTATATGAATGAATATACGTGTGTAATTTATTTTAATAATTTCTTCAAAATAATTTTAGCGTCAATAATTTCCTTTTTATCGGCTGCTTATTCCTCTAAATATTTTATATATTATATATATTTGATATAATATATATGTTTATATATTTTCCCGCTGAATATAGCATGGTTTAAAATGATATTGACGATAATATCTATATAGTTATATGATTTAATCAACAAAACAAGCAGATGTAAGAAATCCAACAAAAAAATAACCAGAGACGCACCTCACTGCTGTTATTATGGTGTTAAAACGCCTTTAAATGCTCTACATGCTGCTATATACCTTTAATATTGTTTAGTGTTTTATTTATGAGGTTGGTAGGAGGTATTACGTAGCGGTTTTGTTTCTTTGATCACAACAGAGGGTTTTGTTTTCTTGTTTTTTCAAGTCGACTATTACATTACGTGCTTATTCATATTCGTCCCCCCGTAATTATAAATAATTAAGAAATTTTGTCTCCTTCTGTTACACATCACTAAAAAGAATTTCCTCATTATTTAATAATGTTAAATGAGAGTCAGATTCTCACATTGTAACCAAAGACTAATTACTTTTCTCACAATAGAAATAGGGACCCTTATATTTTCCACGCTGATTGCTATTTTTTGGCTGCTGTTGTTTTGATGGTTATTAGAAATCTGTAATCTCTTAGCAATTTAACAAAGTCTTTGATGAAAATGTTAATATTTTTACCCTTAAAATAAACTTTACAAAGTCAGACATTGATGTAATTTTTAAAACGAGGAATGCAGTGCTGTATATGTTTAAAATTTTTACAGGCATGAAATGAAACTCTACAAGCTCATATTATTATTATTATTATTATTATTATTATTATTATTATTATTATTATTATTATTATTATTATTATTATTTAATAAACAGATAGTCAGATGCAGGAAACTT
The DNA here is from genome assembly GCA_019802435.1 of Corydoras maculifer. Classification (NCBI taxonomy): domain Eukaryota; kingdom Metazoa; phylum Chordata; class Actinopteri; order Siluriformes; family Callichthyidae; genus Corydoras; species Corydoras maculifer. Next base: position 1,022,602 of record JAFMOD010000119.1, read on the forward strand.
ACGGTGCATGGCGGAGAACGGATCTGCTTTGCAGTGAATATCCATTGGATAGCAAAGAAAAGAGAGGTAATCAACTGAAGTCGCCGTCTCGCTTTAATTCTGTAGCTCAAAATGGGAAATAAGGAGGTGGACAGGTGTCTGAGGACCGGCGTGCGAGTCCCTTCGCTTCCGACGGGCAACTTCAAAGGAAAGAAGTTCCCTCCTGCAAAACTGTCCTCTCAGCAGAACGGGACGGGGGCTCGGTTAGGTGGCCAGCATGCCGGACGCTGCTTTAGGAAACGAGGAGCTTTAATCAGAGCAGAAGCGGCTGTTTGCAGAGGCGCGTTCAGCGCGCACGACGCAACACCAAAAACGCACAGCAAGCCACAGAAAGCGCGTTCCCATCGAGCTGGTCGTGTCCTAAATCCCGGGTTCTTTCACTGAGTTCACTTCAATGGAACCAGGCGAGCAGGACGCTGGAAAGCCTTTTCCTTCGGCCACAGTTCCCGCGGACTACAGGGATGCTGGCAGGCTGCTTGGGTTGGCCGGGACTGAAGCCCCAGGCCGGTGGAGGTTTCTAAAAGCGACAGATCTCCTCTTTGCTTATATGGATGACTTCTCAGACAAAGGCAGCAGATTCCGACACTTTGTGATTCGCCAACGTAAAAAGCGAGTGGCTAAAATGAGGAGGGCCCTCGACCTGTCACTCCAAAAAAAGGGGAGGGAGGATGCGCACTTAACTCCGACAGCAGCAGAGTTTAGTAGCATTTAGGAAGGATGATGTGAATAAACAAATACTATTTCTGTTATGGGTTCTATTTAGCCAACGTTTTCTAAATATATTTTTAACATTGGTTTTGCGTTTTGCACAAATATCATCATCGTCGTCATAATTAATAGATATTATACAACTGTGGAATTAAGATGATTATTTCATTTTTATTTGTGAATTTGGCTGTTTGCTAGGATTATAGAAGAAAAATAATAATTGCTATACATATAATAATAATAATAATAATAATATATATCAAACATTTATTATTATTATTATTATTATTATTATTATTATTATTATTATTATTATTATTATAGAATTGTGCGCTGCAGTATATAAAGATCTGTCTACCGCTATAAATGGCGCTCTGTTTTGTCTGTGCGGCTTATCAAAAGTTAAACTTCACTTTCGTTGTTTTTGATAGTTTATTGATTTCATTGATCAGCCGTAATTCAGACAAAAGCGATGCGATCCAAATTTCCGAGGCACAGAGGTACAATCTTTGCCTGTCGTTGATCTTAAATCTTCCACAGAACAAAACGACTTCAAATTAAATTGTGCTGGATTAATTAAATGATCTAAAAATCCTAATTGTAATGATGGAGCATCCGAACAGGAGTATCGAAAGGTCGTATTTGACAGACACGTGTGGGTCCGGGGTGTTTTTGGCAAGATGAGGGTTAAAATGGGTGGAGGTGCAGGCCTCCTAGTTAGGTTAGGGGATGATTTTTCTTGCTCTCGCCGCTTTTGGAGGCGCTTTCTGCTACAATATGTAGCACTACGGGCTGCAATTTCACCCTCCGCTGCACATTTACCCCACAGCTACATTTTTTTTCTTTCAGACCCCCCACTCCCCCTCTCAGGTCTTTCCCCACTTGCCCTTGTGTTCTGCGCGCTTTTCCTCTTTCGTACTAAAATGAAGTGTCGATGTGTGTGTGTGTGTGTGTGTGTGTGTGTGTGTTTTTCTGCCGAGAAAAGAAAATCACGACCTGATTGTAAGCAGATCTAGTGAATCAAGGCTTTGTTTACCTCGGTCAGTACACACAGGGTGTGTTTAACCCCCGCTATTAGGCAATTATACCCGTTTGTGACCCTCTTTCAGACGCTATTTAAATTACCGGCCGGTCAGAGGATGTTTTCATTTATCTGCGGATATTAAAAACATGTTGTTTTTTTTCCACCCACGATTTATGAACATGCATTCAAATAAACCTACACTGAAAATCAGGATCTGCTTTATTTATAATACCAGGCGCTCGGTTTTGTGGATGCAGGCAACTCCGTGAGTTTTCTGAAAAATAAACACGTAAATCCAGTGTGATGGAGAAGATGAACTTGCTTTATTTTCTGGCTGTGATCTTCAAAATGTTTGGATATCTGCCTGCCTCTGGTGGAATTTGCAAAATGCCGGCATTTCCAGTTTTATCTGAAGAAAAGCAAACAAATGCGCCCGAACCCAAGCAACTGAGTCAGGGATGGATGAATAAGGCAGGACAGAAAGCAAAATCTAATGTCCGTAATGTAAAACGTGAGAACTAATTTCATAAGGGCCTCGCAGAGTGACAGCAAGTGATCCATCTTCAGTCTCTCTCCGACTTTTTCCTCTCCTACTCTTTCTAACGCACACACACACACACACACACACACACACACACACGGTCGATCCTCCTCCGTGCGCGTACAGAAAAGCGAAGGAGCGCCACATGAGTAGTGCATCTGACTGCAGCATCTTGCTCATCCCACCATCTGAGCTTTGCTTCCTGTCATCCGAGGAAAGTTTTATTTCAGAAACCCTACTGCGTAGTTTCCACGCTCTGTTCCCCTAATATGGGAAACGTCAAAAGCCGCCCACGACTTTACTAAGCAGCTTTGTCAAAACGGTACGCCATCTGGGTGGACCCTACGCCATCTTTCAAGACTATTAACTTAACAACTAAACAATAACAATTATTATGTAATTGTGAACATTATTCGGTTCGTTCATTCAGCAAATGCGTTGCGCCTTTAATCTGCACGTTTCTTACAGAAAGTACAATTTTATATTTACATTGAAAATTTGATTTGTTGTTGTTATTATTAATATTATTATCATGCAAAGATGGCAATGACAAAAATAATGTTTATAGTAATAATTATAACGCTCATTGGTGGTTGTTCTGATGCTGATGCTGTGATTGGTGCTGATGCTGGTGATCTGATTATAATATTATGCATTTCATGATTTTTTTTTTTGCTTTATAATCCACCTGTTTTCTCGTTATGAGCTCGTGATCATCTAACCACACCATCTAAATTTTTAATGTTTAGTGTTCCTTCACGTGGTGAAATGTAATCAAAAATGAAAGTGCCATCAGTTTGTTACAGTTCCTCTTTCTTTTTTTTGCTCATAGAGACAAAACAAATAGTCTGTTGAAGAGGGGGGACATAAAACAAGACGAAAGTGTTCAGTGGAGGACTGTGAAATGGTTGGGGGCTGAACAGATGGAGAGTTTTCCTTTCGCTCTGCGCGCGCCTTTCATTTCGACATCATTAATTAGATCATTACAACCGTTTCTCATTGATCTTACCATTAAGAGCCCAAATTAAAAAGGTGAATCACTTTACTTTTAGCTAGACGTCTACTTAGTACCAAAGAGAGGGGAATGCTTTTCTTCCCTTATTAGTGGCTGTGACATTATTATTATTAGTATTATTATTATTATTATTATTATTATTATTATTATTATTATTATTATTATTATTATTATAAGAATAATAATAATAATTATTATTCCCTTCATTTATTATTATTATTATTATTATTATTATTATTATTATTATTATTATTATTATTATTATTAATAATAATAATGAACTTCATTTTTAAATTACGTTTATTCAAATAATTAATAAAAGTACAGATTATTGTGTGTTAATGCTCATTTAAAACAAAATCTAGTAACTGTATCTGCATAAAATTCAGTTTGTTATTTAGCACAGCTGTCACACTCCAACCTTAAAATTATAACTACAATTTATTAAAAAAGGAACATTTTCACAAATGAAGTAGAATGAATGGCTTTGTTAATTAACTAATTACCAACCCATTAATGAAACTAACACACTATATAATGGAAACATATCAGATCTTTACATAAACTTGAGATTTTTTTTGACCTCCTTTTCTAAACGGGTCCTCCCTCCTGCGCTAACACAGCTTCAACTTTTATGAGAAAGCCGTTTGTGAAAGTTTTGAAGTTTGTCTGTGGGATTTTTTGTGAGGACAGACACTGATTTTGGATGAGAGGATCTGCCTCCTAATTTCCATTCGAGTTCATCCCAAAGGTGTTGAAGGTCAGTGCTCTGTGTGTACCAGTGAGGTTCTTTCACACCCAACTCACCCAGCCATGTCATTATGGACTGTGCTGGGATACACTTATGCTGATACAGAACAAAGGCCTTCCCCAAACTGTTTTTACTGAGATGGAACCATACAGTTGTATGGTTATGTGCTTTGGTCTATATAAAACCTTAGAAGTATTAAAAAAAATTGTATGTGTGTGTGTGTGTGTTCATGTCAGCATGTGTCCTGACAAAACCTATGTCTTGACAGGAAGCAGCTTTGCTTTCATATGCTGGAAATATGGGAACGAGCCCTTCTGCTCCCTCTGATTTGGACATGCAGCTTATTCACCATGTTTTGCCCTCGGGCGCATTAGGCCACCTCACTTTTCTTATAGATATGCAAATAGACTGATCATAAATCAGGATCCTGAGACTTGGTCATTTGCACATAAGATCGCTCCTGGCTAAGCAGTGATCATGACGAGTGTGTCTGAGCAACACGCTTACACACCAACAGGAATAAACCTGAATAATAATCCGAGAAGGAAAAGATATCCTGATTTCTATTTGCTTAGCAAGCACTTCTATGTTTATCTATGAGTTGGGTAGAATTTTGTTTCTTATGTAGAGAGAGAAAGTAAGAGAGTAAAACTGTAAGAAAGAAAGATTTACACTTTATTGAAACATACAGTACTTTGAATGTGATTATTTAATCATTTCTTTATATATCATTTATTTATATATGCTTGACATCAGACCTCTGTAGTCAGTATACGCCATTCTTTCATGACTTTGCTTTTTTGACTTTCATGACAACATTAGGCCCCTTTATTCTTTAATGTTCATTTGTTATTGTATGTTGTATTAAAGTGTGTTGTGTTAATATGTTGTGCTGGTGTGAGTGGTTCAGACGCTAGAGTGCTGTTGTTGTTTTTTTATAACACCTCATTCTCACCGTTAGACTGAAATAAATGCACCACAGTCACTGACTTTTACCTCTACAAGGTTGAACATTACGTTTGCTGTAACAAGTAGGTAACGAAGTGCACAGTAAGTGTATACAGTGTTTAAAAACAGCAGCACTGCCATGTTTAATCCTCCGCCACCAGTGCAACATACACTAACACACTTCTATGTAGTGCCCATGCAGTGCTGAAAATTATCCACCACCCAAATAGTATGTGATCTTTGGTGGTCCTGATTATCAGTCAATTTAAACTGATTACACAGATAAGCTGATAAAACAGAACATGAGATGTAGCTAATAAAGTGGCCAGTGATGATGTGTTGCAATTATAACGTAACGTTACATTGATGGAGAAAGTTCAGTAAATAGATTCACGTGCATATTCTCTATACTCATAAAAACACACACACAGAGCAGACTGTGTGTCCTCTTGCCAGGTTGTTACATTAAATCCACAAAGGTTTAATTACCAAATGATTATGGTGTCATATGGTGTTCTCATCTGACAGACCTGAGCTTGTGTGTGTGTGTGTGTGAGAGAGAGAGAGAGAGAGAGAGAGAGAGAGAGAAAGAAAGAGGGGAACACTGTGGACTTAAAAATCATAAAGCTTTAAAATTCATACATAGTGTTCATTTACTAATGTTTAATTAACAATTTGTTCATTCATTCATTAAGTTGCTCTTCCAATGCTGCGTATATGAATACATTTGGGCATCTTGGACAGGTCACATGTCTGTCATGGGGCAGATATACAAGCATTTACACTCATTATCTCCAGTTCACCTGAGAGTTAATTTAACAGGAGTTTTAATAGGAAGAACATGAAAACTTTAAATATTAAAAGAACCAAGCCACCTTAAGGGATATCACATCCAGGACCCTTTTGCACTGATCCAACAGTGTTTTTTTTACCTCATGAACCACTGGAATTAAATAGAGAATGGCGCTTGGACTCGAAAATTATTACAATGAGATGTGAATATTGTCTCCGTCAGTCACATCGGCAGAAATTGTATAATAGGGTAAAAATTCATAAAAATCAGAAATCATTCTTTGCACTTAGAACATTAAGCAGTATTTTCTATAATAATATAGATATTTTTATAGATACTTTGTGTGACTGTGTGTGTGTGTGTTTGTGTGTGAGTGTGTTCAAGTATACAGTACCAGTCAAAATTTGGACACCTGCTGTTTGCTCCGTATTGTTATCCGTATCAATTCCACATATTTTTTATCCCTTCACGCAGACTGTTACTGCACAGAAATATCCAGACTGATTTTTCAACAAGTGAGGCCTTTGTAGCAGTCAGTAACCTTTTTGTTTTATTTTTTTGTTTTTTTTTGTGGAAACAAGCCAGACTTGCGATCTTGACAAAGCTGACATTTAGGAAGACCTGTCTTTACATCCAGAGTTATTTTACACCAGGACAGCACTGACCAACTGCATTAAATATAAAGGACGAAGCAAACACTGAACTTTGCATTTGAATGTTAACAATGACATGTTCATTCCTTCATTATCTCCCGCTTATCCTCTATTAGGGTCGCGTTGGGGTTCCTCATGCCCATCCAGGGGAGAACGTCTCAGGCGCTGGGCAGATAGACCCAGGACAGGGCGCCAATCCATCGCTGGGCACACACTCACTCACACACACACACTCTATATGGGGCAATTTTTGAGAATTCAATTAACTTGATCCATGTTTTTGGACTGTGGGAGGAAACCGGAGAACCCGGAGGAAACCCACACAGACACGGGGAGAACATGGAAACTCCACCCAGATGGGGATTCGAACCGGGAATCCCTAGCGCTGAGAGGCGAATGTGCTAACCACTAAGCCACCGTGCCGCCCCAATGACATGTTATTCAATTAAATTAGATGTTTTAATTAAACCTATTACAGAATTGACCATCCAGTTATATCACAGACTCAGAAAAGGATCCATTCTATAACATGGTGACATAACATCATGCTTTTTAAACCTGTTTTTTTTATTTGGATATTTGTGGTTGGGGTCTTTTACCCAGGCACTTACCTCAGAGTTTATATATTTTGCTCTGTGTTCGGTAACATTTGCTGTGTTGTCACCTGGTGCACAATGAGCATGACGCAGTGATGACAGGCGATTGAGTCATTATCAGTTATGACATCACATATATAATTTAATCAGAATACATGCCATTAGTTGTCCTGCAGTATAATTTATTAAATATAAAAAATAAACATGGTTATTTTTAGAACTTTGTATACTGTATTATATATTGTTTGTCGAAAGGGGTTTTATTAAGCTGTTATTATAAGCTCAGTAGACAGTAGACTGTCTTATGGTAGGAGGCTGCATGGGGCATTTAGCACTGCTGCTGCAATAGTGACCTTTACTGGCTGTTTAATACATCTACATCTGGGTGTACATAAAGCATGAACATGTAATAATACAGTGATTACACTATAAAACCAACAAGAAAAGGTTTTTCATATCTGGCTATTTAATTACTTAAGTTAAGCTTCTTCTCAGAGCTTTTAAGTCCCACAGGTTGGAAACTGCAGTGTTTTGATCTCCTGTTGTTTATCATCTTTAAATCTGGAATAATATAGTTGGTTTTTCAAGCCACTGAACTATCCTTCAATTTTCATTATTCTTTTGCTTTTTTTTTGTACATGACCATTTAGCTAATTTAAAAGGAAAATAAAATACCAGCTTATTAATCATCATTGTACAGATTTAAGGATTTTAGCTTTTTGGAGGTGTAAAAGAAATTGATTTAATTGGAGTAAACGGCTTGTGAAGCGTTAAAACCATGAGCAGGGTGTAAATCTAATCATTGCCTATTGGTTTCAGCGTTGGCTTCTGACCCGTTATGACCTCAGTCAAAATAAATAAACTGTGAAAATGATCAGATGATTTTCAATACACGACAGATTTGCAGAAACATTTATTTTTTAAGAAAACCAAAACAACCCAAATCCCTGGTATTGACTACCGTGTTAAGGGTTTGAAAAAGCATCATCTAACAAACAATTCGAGAGAGGCAGAGTAATACAACAGACTGTGTGTATGAGAAGCTTGGCTGGCTATGCTGTTTCACCAACACTATTGATTTCATGTGATGTGGTGTGCAGAGTCCATCTGACCCCACAGGGCCTTAAATGTATCACTGTCCTGCCAAGACCTTCAGAGACCCGAATGCTTGCTTGTGTGCTGGTGTGCATGGTCCTTGTACAGAGCGCAACACAATAAAGCTATCAGTGCAGAAAAGAGAAGAAAAATGCTTCTGTTATTTTAGGTTTTTTTTTTAAATATAAAAACAACAACAAATGGCCACAAATACACACACACACACACACACACACACACAAAATAAAAATGCATAGTGTTAGTTTTGCTTTAGGTTCATAGTTCAAGACATGTTAACTAGACCAACAGGGTTTTTTTTTTTTTTTTTTTTTTAAGAAAAAAAAAAAAAAAAAAAAAAAAAATATATATATATATATATATATATATATATATATATATATATATATATATATATATATTCTTTCTGTAATTACATAATAATAACATTCTGTATTAAATAAATGTGTACATACAGAATGTAATACATTATTTACAGTGTGCATTGTTCTTTGTAAATCACTGGGTTCTCTGGATTTTTTATTGGGTTGTTTAATAGTCATACTACTAATATTTTATCATGCAGGCTAAAGCCATACAGCAAAAAATAAAAGCCTAACAGGTCAGGAAATCTTAAAGTGTAACAAATCTTGTTTTTGACTTAAAAAGATTTATAACAAGATAAATAATGTAGTTTTTAAAAGCCTTTTTTATTTTAAGAAATCCTTCCTAGATATATTTATTGCAAATAAATGTACTTTGTGTGGTGTGTGTGTCTATATATATATATATATATATATATATATATATATATATATATATATATATATATATATATATATATATACACACACACACACAGAATATTTATTTGGAATAAATATATCAGCACGTCCTGTGACATAATTTTGCAGGTGTGCCAGGTTTCAGTCTTTGCCTGCAAAGTCTAAAAGAATGCACCCATAGCTGCCCATGTGTGTGAAGTGAGCAGGATTTGAAGAATAGCCATCATCTCTCTTCAGCAGCACCCACATCCCTCACATCCAGTACCGTGTCTGTGCCTCTAAAGTGAGATCGATGCCTCTCTCTGACCAAAGAAATTCTAGGAGCAGCAATCACTTCAGTATTCAGTCCAAAGCACCCAAACACAAACTCTGAATCATTGTGTGCACATTGATTTGCAAACACCATGCATCAAATTATTTTTTGCTTCATTTCTTTAATTAGCCAACAAATAAAGTAAATGTTTATATCTTACACGTGTCAGGGCTTCATTGATTGTGAGTTTCCGTATGCTGATTCCCTGTGTGCATTACATGTATCATTGCAGATCGAGTTAAGTAAGTTTTTTTAAATAATATGAAGCATACAAAAAAAAAATCCTGTTTAAATTCAGAGTGTGGTTTAATCCTGCTCTGAAGTTATTGTGCACTATTTATTAACCCAGAGCAATGAATTTATGAATCGAAACAGAGAAGTCCAATTACTTAATGTGTCTGATATCAAAAGTTCTCTTGTGAAATTAGAAATGGGGAGAATAGATTTGCTGAACAACATCACTGAAGCTCATTCATTACTGTTGCATTATGAACTGTAGATGGCTTTTATATCGAACATCAGACTGGATTACTAATCAGATGCTGCCAAAATGAGATGTAATGAAATGAAATGAAATAAACAATAAAATGTAATAAAAAATGTAATAAAAAAAAACATCTTTGATGAAAAACATCTTAATGAGTTTTACAGTTCTGTAGGAAGGAGACGAATACAAACAGCTTCTTATCAAAAACATTCCATGCACCTGACGATTAGAGAGGTGTTCATTTTTAGGTCTTCAGTTTGTTGCACATTTAGAATCAGAATCGCCTTTATTGTCCTTAGAATTTTCATTACAATTAAATTTGGGTGCAACTTCAAAGGTACTAGTGTGGTGCTAGAAACATGAAATGAAATAACAATCAATATAATACTATGTATGAATAAATTTAAAGTAAAAATAAAAAATATATATATAAGAGATAATATATACACAATAAGAAATACGAAAATGTGTATGGATGAGTGTGTGTAAGTGGAATTTTTAAGGAATATCTATTTACATATTGCATGTAATGTCTTGATTGAGAAGAATTTGCACCTACTTATATACATGAATTGGTGTCACAGTAGTGGATATTACGTATACATGACTAAAAAACCTATATTGCATATATAATTAACGACTGATTAGAACCCGTATTTCAAACTTAACCAAATGAACAACAGTTGCAGCCTGATATTATTACAATTTTATACAGACACAGTAAAGGTCACTGTATATACAACAATATACAATATAGACTACTATACTATATACACTTCATAACAATATGTCCATAAAATCAGTTTTGGCTGACATTTGTACATAAGTGTGCTATAATCTTTCATGTGATGTATGCATGTCTGTGTGTTTAGTGAAGGGTCCTATATGATTTGCTTTTGTTCTGACGGTGAACCTTTTTCTTTGTAATCTTGCACCGAAAAAAGGAAATCAGGCAAAATGTATATAAATAACGGTATTTCCTTCCTATAAAATGTATTCTGTTTAATACATTAACACTCTGATCTCTGTTCCAATACTGACATAGTAACTGAGTGCTGCACAGTTTTTAACATACCATTAGTAATCTAACTATAAAAATCACCAGACATAGTCACTTGAAGACTCATTATATTAATATTTTGTCACTTATTTTATTAAATCTATATTTTGGAAATGAAAACGGGGCAGATCTCTGAAAAATTTGAATGTAATGTACGTTATATAATTACATTATTCGGTTGAATAATAATAATTACAATATTAATATTATTATTCATAAAATTAAGTAATAATAATAAATAATAAATAGATACACCAATGACATACAGCCTACATCTTCCTGCTTTTATGCTTTTAATATTTATGACCTGCGACTTAATAAATTGCATTTTATTTTAAATTAATTGGGCTGCACTTTATTTAAATTGTTTTTGAAACAATACATGCAATGCATTTTGCTGCTAATGTTTATTATTTCTTTTATACTTTTAAATAATAAGAACTTGTTTAATTGCTAAATTGGCCTTTTTAACATTTCTGAAAGCTTCTCAGTCCAGCTGAGGGGAGGGGAAATCTTTGTAATTTATACTCAAAGAGATTTAAACTCTTACACAGTATTTATAAATGAAAGTTGTTTTTTTATGATTTTTTATTCTGAAATAATTTTTACAAAAAGTTTGAAATGTTCATGTTGGATGGACAAAATATAACACTCATGCTTTTGAGTGAAATTTACTGAACATAAAATAGAAGCTGAAATGCAAATATCACTTCATTTAAAATGGTACTAATTCAGCTATTAATAAGTGCAATAATAACTTGAATAACCCAAATGATTTTAGCTTTTTATGCTTGAGAATTTTTAACCAAAGAAATGCTGGCTATTAATTAAATGAAACTAATCTGTGAATTAATTTGTGCAGCTAGTGAAACTGAAACATAAATTTAATATAAGGATGGGTCATACCATAAAGACCACAACTTATTTTACTTAATGGTCTGGCATTTGTCCCCTGCAAACTACAATATTAAACAGAATAAGTGAAATATATTCCAGATCTCTGCACTATGTTCAGTCACTGCCACTGAATTCAGTTTTTTAGTCTATTACTTGACTTGTATAACCTCACTGGTGATGATACTTGTGTTTATTCATAATTGAATTACCTTAGTTTGAGATTTTGGCACAGTCAGTTTTACCTTATTACTTCTGTCCGAAGTTCCTTTTTGCCTGATTCAGCAAATGTGATGGCTTATACTGTGTCAGCTCAATAAGTGACAGTGAGCACTAACATTGAGCTTTGCTTCACACTCCATTTCCCCTCTCTGCCTTTCACTGATACTGACTAATTATATCGAAATACAAATTTATGCCACTACTCTAAAAAATATTATCTGATTGGAGCTATTCTTTGATTAATGACTCCCTCCTCAGAGGCATAATGCTGGCATTATATGCTAAATTGCAGCAGATATCTGGATGCAGAATGAAGACTACACTCTTCTCAGATATTGCAGCTGTGGCAGAAATTTTTCATAGTTTCTAAAAAAAAAGTGTAGAATGTCTTTACATTGTCCATTAATTAATTATGGATTAATATAGGTTGAGTAAAAAAAGGATGCAATATGTACCACTTTTGGAGAATAAGAGCCTTATTCTCATCAGAAAAGCAGAAACTAAACTTAAACAGCCATTCAGCTATCCATATTTATTCTTCACATTTTCCCCTTATTCCAATAGTTTTGTCCTTTAATATTCAGTTTTAAAGCTTATTTATACACCTGAACATCATGTTACAAACTTACAATGTCATTACAACAAAAAAAATACATGGTCATTACAACAAAAATCCTTTTCATAATTAATAAAAGGTTAAATAAAAAAAGCAGTTGGCACACGTTTTGAGATGTTCTTAAGAGACGCACCAGCCTTAATTTGCACAACTTATGGTATCGAGATAGCGGCAAGGGTTTGATTAAAACGTCCATGAAAGATTTTATATCCATGGTTAATATTCAGGTAATACTAGTGCAGTAAAAAAAAAAAGCTATTAGCTAATAGCTAATTTTATATATATATAAAATTTAAAATAGCTAATTTACCAACTATCAAATATACAAGCCCTAAATAAATAGGAATGCATAACCTTTCTCTCTACTTTACTTTTAGAGATTATAAATTGTTTATAATAATTATATTATTTGTTACTGTTTCTGTCAGATTTCTGTCTTAAACATTGAAATAAACCAAAACAATTATAATACGATTTAAATATAAATTGGCAATAAACACAAGGTGGGTTTGGCACTGACGGTCAAAGAAATGCACAATTGAGAATCCATGCCTACTGTTAAGTATAGTGAAGGGACTGCCATATAGAACTCCAAACCCCCATGTTAGGGTACCTGGCATAATGCACGTCATGAAATATCTGGGTATTTTAAACCAAATTCTGGCTTTCTGTCTTTAAAAGGGCAACTAAATCTTTAAAATCAGCTAAAACACATATTTCCTAATTCTTTTCATGAATTAACATTTTTTTAGATCATTGTCTTTCATTTGGTTTACAGCTTATCTCCTCCATACTGACGTTTGTTTGTTGTTCAGCTTGATCAGTGAAGGCTATTGGTTCAGGATTTTTGCTATATAATCGTTTTGTTCTCCTCGTTATGGTTTTGAATCTCTATAGAGCTGCTTTGTGACTCAGCCATACAAATAAAATGTATTTAAATGCAATATATTCTCGATTGATCACAGAGCTGTATTTTAGCTTTGCTTGGTCATTTGCATTAAGTATCTGTGACCAAGGCACAAATACGCTCTGACAGCTGAGGAATATATAAAGACAAATGATATTGTGTTAAATCCAACTCAATCACAAGTTTTTAATTTTCTGTACACGGTCATTTTCTGGCTAGTGGATCGTGTGCAAGGAGCTAATTATCAGTGCTTCTCAGCAAAAAAAAACCAAAAAAAAAAACCCTCGTTTTCAAGGATAATGGAAGAGAAACATTCAGAATTAATGGCACTATTTATCTTTTTTAAATTTCCATCTTTCTGTACTGATGGCCCGCTCCCAAAGGAAAATATTCATAAAACATCGGAATTGAAGCCATAACTTAATAGGTTATTAAAAATGCTCTTGCATGCAGCACTTCTCCCTTCGAGCAGCTGTATATTTAAATTGAGGTTGGTGGAGTCCTTGTTATATTTATTTAATTACTTTTTAAATCTTACAGCAGAGGAGGATCAATGCATCTCTGTCAGGTGTTTGCCATTCAAATCTAAAGGCGAGCTTCAGTGCATTAGAAGAACTGACATCCCACCAGCCTTAGTCATGTATATCCATTAGCTAAACCCTGTTTCAGCTGTTATCCTTAATCTTACTATTTCACCACATTAGGCAGAGATGGTGCCTGAATATTGCTCAGCAGCCACTTAATGAGAATGTGAGGTCTTGAAATACTGCACTGTAAAATACTGTAAAAATCCATACGCCTTCATTTTGAGCACTTTTTGAAAATATTAATTTGGTAGGTATGAAAAGAAAAAAGAAACATTGATAGTAGGATAACGATAATCTTCCAGCGTTTTACATGATGCAACGAAAAGAATTTCCATTTAATTCTTACATTATTATCAGATTATATTATAGTGAAGTAAGACAATAAAATGTAAATAATGTCACTGCTGTTATAACATTATAATAATGTTATGTACATTATAATAATGTACTGCACTCAACATGTTACTGCTCAAATGCATTAGCATCAGAAATATAACAAGAAAGATCTTCTTGTTCTTCAGAAACACTAAATTTGACTCCTACGTTTGTTATGCAGCTGTGTCTAAAAGAGAGTTAAATAAAAATAGCATAGTGTAGAATTTAGATGAATGTCTCATGTTGGTAATGTGTCATCTCAGATATCTATACAGTATCTATAAGGTCATTATCATTTATTTAGTAAATTCTAGAAATGTATTAAGACCTCAGTGCAAACTGATTCAGGTGGTAGGGATGTTCTTTAGTTATTTTAAGAAGAACAGAACATAAAGACCACAGTATTATGAATACATTTAACAATTCAGGTCCATTTGAGATTATTTACTGTAACGAGTCTTAACAGTTGACAATAAATTAAAGTAGAAATCAATCTTTTTTGTATACAGGCTGTAGTGACACTGCTGCGATAGGAATAATGCACCGACCAAATAATACCTGCTCTGTGGTACTATTGGGGTCCTGACCATTAGAGAACAGTATAAAAGGGGATGTACACAGGGGGGGGGGGGGGGGGGGGGGGGGGGGGGGGGGGGGGGGGGGGGGGGGGGGGGGGGGGGGGGGGGGGGGGGGGGGGGGGGGGGGGGGGGGGGGGGGGGGTATATATATATATATATATATATATATATATATATATATATATATATATATATATATATATATATATATATATATATATAAAGGACAAAGTAACTTCAACAAAAAGCCTTCTTAATTCCCCACATATTAGGATTTAGTTCTTTGTCAGTTCTGCGTCTGCACCTCTGCTGGTTGCACTGCAAAAATAATAGACCCATATTTTTTGCTAAGTAGCGCTTATTAGATTCAGTAGCCACAAAATGACTATGTACATAAAACTCTAAATTACTGAGTTGGATTAAACTTCATTATTTGTCAAATGTTCTGCTAAGGAACCGGTTGCTTGTGCATTACGGGGTTGATGAACACTCATCAAATACTCACCAAAGGGGCAGTTAAGTATTTTCAATTCATCTGACTTACATGTCTTTAAACTATTAGATGTAATTAAAACTTCTTCAGGCTTCACAGAATGGACTCTTACTGTCCACCCAGCACCTTCACCTGCTGTAAAGTGACAGCCCATTGCACCTCCTTACTACAGTAACTTTATATTTATTAATTATATTGCTCCTGTATAAATCAGTACATCATGAAACATGTTTGTTTTCTTATAATGCATTTCTATTCAGCAAAATTACAAATTAACAGTAAACAATAAACTTTTACTCATATCACAGTGTAGTTCTGCAGGACCTTTATTTTGTAGTTCTGGCTTATTTAGCGTTTGCTGTTTTGGTGACATTGATTTTGCATCGAACTGGAACAATGTTTAGCATTCTGACTACGTCTTTGTGAAGGTCAAGGCTAAGTTTCTTCATTTCCTTCCATGATGCCTGGAAGAGTTTTACTGACTTCACTGTGCTTGTGATGGGTCCATAGAGATAATCATAAACACTTCTGCTACTGGCTTCTAACGATGACACATTTCTTATTTAGCCTTCAAGGCCACCGGACCAGCACATTAGCAACACTGCCGTGCGTCTTGGCAGAATCTTTTGAAAACCCCGTGGGGATTAAGAGATTTATGTTTCAGTTTAAGTTCACTGGCCTCTGATATGATACCATATCAAATACCAT
This sequence comes from Corydoras maculifer, assembly GCA_019802435.1. NCBI lineage: Eukaryota > Metazoa > Chordata > Actinopteri > Siluriformes > Callichthyidae > Corydoras > Corydoras maculifer. The sequence goes on from JAFMOD010000119.1 coordinate 1,038,787, forward strand.
GCCAGAAACTATGAAGACAGACATGTAAAAGCAACTCGTCGTGTAAAACAATCTGTACTTATTATTCATATCAAAGCAGTTGATATTTCTCGATAAACAAATTCAAAAGACGTCAATTTAGAACGCCTTCAATTGGGAACCAAACAGGAAAAATAGCTTTGGAGTTTTTTATGTATATTTTTTCAAAGGTGACCGTATGAACCCTAAAGAGTAACATACACTTACTTGCCCCTTCACGGCCTGGGCCTGTGATGATGTTTCCTGCAAACGGTGTAAACGTTAATTCATGTATAAATGGTCACTTCTTGTTGTTTTTTATTTTAATTATTTTTATATATATATATATATATATATATATATATATTTTATATGCATTTTTTTTTTTTTTTAAGAATTAAACTTTTAAAAATTAAACTTAACAGTGTAATTGTAAGCTATAGGATGTCATCCTATCAGCACTGAATAGACTGTGTCCCTGTATCCTAAACCCATAATGCATTAATTATTTTTGGCTATATAGTTTTATAGTATCATAAAATCATCTATTTTATTTTTTTAAGGGTGAAGGTGTGTGTGTGTGTGTGTGTGTGTGTGTTCCCTATAAAAATCTTCTTTGTTGCTAACCTCAAATTTTGACATACTTACTCCTCGAGTCCCTGCAGACGCTGATATACTCTTTACAAACACCAAGAAGCGACCAATTAAGCATAATTTACTATTTACCCTGTTTGCAGAAATCATCATCAAAATCCTGGACAAAGCCGGACTGAGACGGCTGGTTATATATTCATTCATTCACTATCTTCCGCTTTATCCTCTATTAGGGTCACGGTGGGGTTCCCCATGCCCATCCAGTGGAGAACGTTTTGGGCACTGGGCAGATACACCCAGGACAGGGCGCCAATCTATCACTGGGCAGCTTGTTATATAATCCTCCACTAATTACCAGTAACTTCTATGAACTACCCTAGAGACTAAAGTATATATTTATTATAAAAAAACAGCAGACATAATGGAGTGTTGTGTCTTTTTACACAGATTTCTTACACACTGCCAACACAGTGAACCAACCACAATCTATTGCCCCTGTGGCATCGTTGAGCCAATGTCACTCATCTGCACCTCGAAAGTTGGAAAATTGTTTACAGTTGAACATATTGTGGCACATCGGCCTCTTGTCATTTTTAATTTGAATAACATTTGCTTTGGACATTTCAGAAAAGTGTCCACTGTGCATATTTATCATTTCTAAGACAAGGCCTTAGTGCTGAATCCCCCCAAGGATTGTCCCCTCCTCTTTTCAATTTCTGCTTAGAAATTCTGCATGGTGAAAAGCTTAAAGTAGAACATATTGGGGTGCTCGGATGCGCCTGACCTGTTTATGCGAGGGGAAGTTGATAGGCTGTTGAATTCCCCTGCGGCTCTTGGCCCAGCGAGGGGGGCTATCTTTTAAACGGACTCTCTGATACTTCCACATAATACAAGGAATAACTCAGACAACGGGGCTGAATATTTCATTTGTTATCCATATTCCTTCTGGGCAGAAATGATAGGGAAATGTAAAAACAGAGATTGGGGCCTCTGGAGTGGGAACGCTCGAGATTCCATTTTGCTGTCTGTAGACAGAGTGGATGCTGAACCCCCTGCCTGAACTACATCCATCTTACAGGCAGCCGAGATCACTGCTGTTAATGCTGCCATGTGTTCACTCGTGTTCTCAACTTTTTGCTGCTGGATTTGGAGACTAAGGTTCATGCCACATTTTTCACTTTTAACAAATCCAGATTTTTATAAACATCTATGTTCCGAACCTGATTAAATATAAAGGAACAATCCAAGACTATTTCAGGTCAAACTAAATAATAGTAAATCTAAAGTCAAGTTCTTTATTTTGGGTTTGAATATGCACCCCAGCAGTTTATATATATATATATATATATATATATATATATATATATATATATATATATATATATATATATATATATATGTGTGTGTGTGTATTTTTTTTTCTTGCAACACAAGAACTGCACCGGCAGGTCATAAGTATATGTGTGTGAGTGTGTGTATATATATATATATATATATATATATATATATATATATATATATATATATATATATATATATAGTGTGTGTGTGTGTGTGTGTATATGTATATATATATATATATATATATATACATATACACACACACACACACTTCAACAATTGATGCCGTGCCGTGCTTAAGCCTGGCCTGAATCACTCATTGTCCTTTTTATGCCAAATCAATATCAAAATCCCTTAATTCTAAAGGATTAGATTTCATACACACTATCAGTTTCTTGTACATACATGTCGCTCTGTTCTTTTATAATAACGAGTAATAATGAGTGATATAAATATAATACTATGAATTTCTGTTTGGTATATTGCGTTGTAAGTGATGCGTCGTCTATGTGTGTTTAAACTAACAGCCAACAAAACAGGCCTTGCAACATTAGCAACTAATGACTGTTCAGTAATTAAAGACATCCGAGGAGGAAAAGCTGCTGACATAAAAAAATAGTAGTTGTATTGTCTTCTTGGATAGAATTTATTATTTTTCATGTAATGATAATAATATATATATATATATATATATATATATATATATATATATATATATATATATATATATATATATATATATATATATATATGTGTGTGTGTGTGTGTATATATATATATATATATATATATATATATATATATATATATATATATATAGTAATTGTTTTACTGCATGTCATAAGGTCACATTTTATTTTTGTAATATTTTATGCAACAACAAAGTCAGATTGCATAAATATTTATACTAAATCAAATTATAATGCTTTTGTGCTTTTGGAAATTCATGTGAAGTTTAGTAAATAAATAAATGTTTTAATCAATTCTGTTTTCTTTTACAACAATGTAAATGCTGTAGTTTTACAGGGTTACACTACACAATATTATTTCCTTCAGAGATCTTTAAAAAGTATTAATAAACATTTGAAGGCTAATTAATCAAATACTTCGAGCGTCATTATCCAAAAGTCATATAGAAATTGATATAAGATTTCCCTGACTTTACCAGCAAATGCTTACAGATTCAGAAATGTGTCTGTTGCTTCCAGACCTACTTTAGTATTCAACCAGCAATTTACAATCCTCTCAGTGTGTAACTCACCTGTTTATTGATGATTATAAGTGCAGCTGTATTATCGGGGCAAGCCAAAAAGCCGTCAACATATTCCTCCAACACTTCGATGCTAAACTTGGCTCCCAGCAGCCATTTCTCCATGCTTTGGGATTGTTCATTATGTCGTGTTAACCGGCTCTTTAAGCAGATGTTACATATTTTTGGGTTAATACCCTCTCTCTCTCTCTCTTTCTCTCTCTCTCACTCTCTTTCTCTCCCTGTTAGTTCCTCTTTTCTATCTTCCCTGTCTGCTTTTGCACTAATTTTCCTCCATCTGCCTGTGCATCTGTGTGAGGGCCGGAGAAAGGACTTGAAATATTGCTTCCAGAAAGATAAAAGTCAACTTTTTTCCTTCTCATGCTCACGCCTCTTTTTTCTCTCTCTGTTGCATTTTTTTTCTTTCCTCCATTGAATTAAACTGTCTTTCGATGCTGTTGGTGGTGGTGCAGTGGGGTCGATATGCACCTTGAGCTTAAAGCTCATTCATAGAGCACTTTTACATGTAAACCTGGGTCTTGCTGTGAGCATGAGTGTTCAGAAGAAAAGGATAAAGCCAACGAATAAAGAAAGAAGGAATGGTGAGGGCATGTGTGTTATGAGGGGGTGAAATGGGTGATTTCCTTTCCGTGTCTTGAGCGTTTAACCAATAAGCGGAGTCAACATGGAGGCACAAAAGATCAGAAAGGTGTTTTTGTAATAAATGAACAAAGGCCCTCCGCTCTCAGAATTACACAAGCGAAAAAAGACAGTGGACACCCAACAGCACCACCCCAAATTCAAAGCTTCCTTGCCTCTTCACTCTTTGAGGCAGGACAATAGGGGATGGTGGGTGGGGATGTGGAAGACCCCTTCTCCCCGTCACTGCAACTGTGGATTACACATTCCTTGTAAAGGCCCAGGGTTGCTGGGCAGTCCAGGACCCCGGATTAAATATTGGTTTCCTTCTGCCCCTTATGACTAAGCTTTGGTAAAGACTCATACTGGGACGTAATCAAGATATAAAACTGGTATAAGCACTTGTTAGAACAATAAATCAGTGAGGTGTATGTGTGTGTATATATATATATATATATATATATATATATATATATATATATATATATATATATATATATATATATATATATATATATATATAATTTTAAATGTTATTTTAAAAAGTGCTGGTAATAATTTTTTTTTGTATGCAAAACAAACCAGTACAAACTAGTTTCTTTTGTTTATATCAATAATATTAAAACAATAAGGTGTGAGAGGGCATGGCATTATTGATTATTGTGAATAAATCACAGGAAAATAGGTGTTGTTAGGCCCGGAGAGAAGCGGAGTACAGTTACACCTCTTTCCCGTGATTTAATAACAATAATACACAACCTTAATTTCCTTATCGCTTTTAAATAATGATTACAAACTAAACACACTATAATAAAAAACAAGATTTGGTTTATAAATGCGTTCATTCAAAACAAAATCATTAATAAACTGGTCTAATCTAGTCCGGTTGAACCTTGATTGCTGAGTAACAAGATATTAACAGAAGAGTTTCTATAAAAATCAAGAAAATGCCATCTTGTGGCCAAATTACAGAACACAGTTTATAAACAACAGCTGTAACAGGTTTAGTGCTGATCGGGGAATCATTTCACTGTTTGTATGAATCTATACTTTATGATTTAAAGTAATGTATTGTATATCATGCATTGATAAGAATGTAGAGCGCTCAGAGGTGTGTTTTATTTTAATAATGTCACGACCGTACACACGGCTCAGCCAATCAGATTTAAGGACTGGACGTAGCTGTTTTATAATTACTTGTAGCCTATTTTAACAAATTAGCGTCATTGATTAATCAATTAAAGAGCTTTAAGATCATTTGTAGTCCGTAATGTCAGACTCGTCTTGTAAATGCAGTAAACGTGGATTCGCTATAACGCCCTGCAGTGATATTCCAAACGATTCCACTGTTCATCAGCGTGGTCGGTTCCCTGGGTGTTTTTTCCACAGTCCGTGGGGAACAGTTTAGATAACTCACCATATTACATGCTTATGTTTCTACCATCCTGCCTTCCCTCTCTCGCTCTCTCTCTCTCTCTCAGTATTATATTAGTGATCAGCAAAAGACGCCTCAGGCGATCCCTGCGCAAATAAAAGCTGACACGGTCTTTTACTCAAATCTTCTCCCCTCTCTTGGCCTGCTTGCCCCCTCCAGAGATTACCCCTGTAACAACAATTATTCCAAATGTCAACGCTTCCTGCCCAGAGGGCCTCGGGCAAACGAAGATTAAATCTTTCAACATGGAAAAAAATTAAAATGTGCTCAAATAGATGTAGTGTGAAACACAGATTCTTGGTCATCAGGGGCAAAATTGGTGGTGGTGCTGTGAGCGGAGTTTCTCGCTCTTGACTGCCACCCCCCCTCCAACCACCCCACCACAAAAGCCCACTGGAGGAAAGACATTACAGTCACAGTAGCGGTCTGTCAGAGCAAATAAAAGAAGCAGAGTTTTCGAATCCAGCATCAAATAGAGACCTTTTATACCCACAACTTTCATAATGTCATAAAATAATCCGATCTGTAATTTCAGTGTTGATACGTTAGCAGCCCAGTGGATCAGTATTCTTCAGTATGCTTGTGGAGTGTGTGCTTGTACGTGTGGAGGTGTAAAAGGTCGAGTGAAAGTTGTTTGTAGTTGCTTTTTAGCATTTTTGGACACGGTCCAGTTCGGTGGAGTGAATCTAAGCATCCCGTGCCGGTCGCTTATACGTAACCTACATGACCCCCTGTGTCCCCCCCAGAGACGCTCACCTTTTTAGAGCCACTGGATTCACGCCAGTCTCACTCTGAACCCGACGTCAACCGGCTAATTGCACGTGGTTGTGATCTGTAAACAAGAATCACAGGTTTGAGAAGAACGGCCTCTAAAATGGCTCAGCAAGCCGTGTGAAATCACGTGTAAGTTCATTACAGCGGGTTTAAAATGGGAGTTATTTATACAACTGTAGTTTTATTTAAAAGTTATCTTTGAAATTGTTTTATTTTAACACATTGAACTCATCACTGTCACTTTAATTACATTACTTACGTACACGCTGTACTTTACTCTATAATGTTGTAATATTTCTCTTATCTGTATAGATGTAAGATCTAATAGTGCAGTATTCTAATTTGTACAATGTATATCCTGCGTATATATAAATATATAGACAGAGATTTGCTGCTGTCAAAATATATCTGTATTATTCACTCCATTTACTATCTGGGGTACTTATAAGTATATACGTTCATCCATCTATACACATATGTATGTATATTCTCATTGATCATACAGTATATGATGTTTATAATAATTTGAATTTTCATTTGTATAATCTATACTCATCCCCTGCACTTGATCTGTATATATTAATAGTAGTGATGCTGTGGTATATACTTTGCACTTCTGGTTAGATTCTAACCGCATTGCATTGGCTCTGTACCTGTACTCTGTACAATGACAATAAAGTTGACACTAATCCAATCTAATTAGTATTTTAAGGAATGCACTGGGACAAATATCCAAATACACTAGTCTGATCCATCCATCTTCCACTTTATCCTCTACTAGGGTCGCAGTGGGATTCCCCATGCCCATCCAGGGGAGAACATTTCGGGCGCTGGGCAGGTACACTCAGGACAGGGCGCCAATCTATCACTAGGCACACACTAACTCACAGAAACACACTCTATATGGGGATTTGAAGAATTCAATTCACCTTGAGCCATGTTTTTGGAAGGAAGGAAGGAAGGAAGGAGCCATGCTTTTGGGAGGAAACCGGAGAACCTGGAGGAAACCCACGCGGACACGGGGAGAACATGAAAACTATTTTGCTCATTAGTGCTTGTTAGTGCTTATTGCTGCGGTGATGGGATCGAGAAAATTTTGAAAAATTTGTCTCAGTTCTTGGTCATTTGAAATTTCGCTTACTCAGCAAGCCAATTGGTGGCTGGGACCTATAAAATGCAAAACTTTTTACCTGCCTCTCCAAACAATCTGACCATCTCAGCGACTTTGTCATTTAGCAAATAAAGGTGCATTATTTATCATGACGTGTGTGTTATTTTAATGTAACAGTTTAAGTTTTCCTAACCCTGAGCTGGCATCATACCCAAGAAACTGTAAGAGAGATCTTTACCTGCCCACTCGGAGCACTCATCCTGCAGCTGCATTGCACTATTTTAGTGTTTTCTCTGCCCTAGTACACCCCCGATCAACTCAGGATGCTGTGTTAATTAGCTCATTAGTTGAATCAGAAGTGCTGTGAGCAGGGACTGCACTAAAATGTGCTGAGCAGTGGACCTTTGAGACCAGGGTTGGGCACTATTGCACTAAAATGCATTAGCTTTGCACGCAGAGTGCCATTGTCCTCTCTATGTTTAATGTTCCATCCTCAAACATGATGATCTGCTCTCAAGCACTTTGGGAGTCTAGTAACTCCAGAAACTCCTTCCATGTCATTTTTCCTCGTGAGTATTTCACCCAATAAATGTACAACAGTAAACATTAAGTCAAATGTAGCTGCAAATTTACTGATTTTTCAGGAATTTTATTTAAATTAAGGCAGTTTCATATGTATTTACCTTTGCACATGAAAAAGTAGGCCAAGTCTCACTATCGTACCTGGGCACTCATTGGTTGAAGGGTAGGGAGACTCCCCAGTCTCACACTTTGAACATTGGTTGAATGCAGAGTGATAATTGCGATAGATTACAATTAAAAACATGTAACAAACCTCAAGTGTCACAAAGACCTTTGTTAAGAGATATTAGAAAGGTCTGAAAGCTCAAGTGCTGTCAGCAGCCCTAAGACCTTCAGTAGATTAAAAATAAGAATGCGGTGTAGCTTGTTCACCATTTTAATTGTAAAACAGATAAGTGCTAAACACTCCTCAAGAATAAATGACTTGTGAGTAATTACTATCTATTACCTCTCCTCCCCAGGGAGCTGTTTACGTGGGCCAGATGGCCACCAAAATGGGATTTAGGGAGAAAATTGACAACATTATTCACCAAGGCATTGTCAATTACCTGGCTATCAATTTTACAGTAATCAAGTTGAATATGTGAAGGGTTTCTTGGTGTTGCCATCATTTAGACTCTTCGGAGGCCCCGGACATTTGCGCGTCATTGTCATTGAGATTTATAAGGTTGTGTTGGGTGACCCTCCTCCTTTGTTGGAACAGGAAAGGCAGTTGATGGAGGCAGAGGAGAGGACATACACGGGCCATAAAGAACAAAGGCAATGGCTTTTATGTATTTTCTACATGCGTTATTTGCATGGCCAGTTTCAGCAAGGTGAAATGGAGCCAGTGTTTCCCGGTCCTAAGAGCCCCAATTACCAAAACGCATCGCTAAGAAGTGACATTAGGCAGCACTTTAGTGCTTTCATTATGGAAGCATAATGAAGCCACTCAAATCAAGTGTGACTTTCATTTTCCTGATTGTCAGGTGTTTTATTTGTGTTTTACGTAATATTTCCATATTGTAATGATGATGACTGTGTGGATAAGTACTAACCTACAGATTAAGGGCTGGAGCCTGTCATTACCTTGTTTCATTGGCCCATCGCAATTGCTGTTGAGGCCGATGTAGCTTTTGAGTGCTAAGTGCCCGAATGCTTTCAGGCTTCACTGACCAAATTAGCCTTTTGTAGTGCTACAGTTACTAATGACATTGGAGTGAACATGCCATTAGATGGAATTTTGCATTTGAACTGGCATAAAAAAAATCTTTTTGAAGAAGGAAAAATTGTTAGGTGGCTCCGAATGACAGGCAAATATCTAAATGTCATGAAGATGATGATGATGTTATTAATACCAATAATTAGAATTAAAAAAGGAAATGAAGTGTGGTAGCTCAGTGGTTCGAATCGCAAGTCCATTGAAGTTACCAATGTGGTCCTTGAGCGAGGCTTCATTAGTCCAGATCTTAGCCCTTATAAATTCTGGGGTGCTGGATCATGGCTGACCCTGTGTTCTGACACTAACAATCAAGTTTGAACGCTGAGTCGGCTTGGATAAAGGTGTCTACTAAATGGCCTCATGTGAATGTCACGTAATGTGGTAGATCCAAAGTTCCACCATCTAACACATGAAAACCGGAATTTGGATATTGTTTAGAAAGTTCTTCCCAAAATTGGTGAGGAAGTTCTAATGTGCTGCACTTGTAGAGGGCTTTACTTTCACCTTTCTGTCCAGTTCATCCCAAACAAGCTCAAGAGGGTTTAAGTCTGGGATCTGGGCAGGTCATTACGTTTTTTTTAAAGCTGGCCATAAAGTCCTTTAAGGTTGTTCTAAAATGAACTATGTTTTGGGACATCATCTTACTGCAATATCAACCCAAAACTAACTATGCATAGACCAGAGGTTATTGCATGGAGCTTCAAAATACTCTGGTGGCCCCTTTTTGTGTACAAGTTACCAACTCTATGACCACCATACTCCCTCCTTAATGTTTAACAGTCAGTGTCACAATAAGAAACCATCCTTTTATAAATTTACATCCTTTTATCCAAAGCGACTTACAAGGTGAGCACAGGGTTAATCACAACATTCCTAAAAGAAAATTAATATTATTTTATTTTTATTTTATTAATGACTGCATATGACTCAGCGCAGAGGGTTTGCCACAGCATTCTTGGGGGCAATGAGGGTTATAAGGCTCTTGCTCAAGGACGCACACTGGTAACTTCAGCGGACCTGGGATTTGAACCCCCAACCTTCAGATTATTAGCCCAACACCCTAACCACTGAGCTACCACGCCCTATTATACAGTGGATTATGTACAAAAACCAAATTTTATTTCTTTGTACCGTTTCAGGTTATTTACTGGACTTAAATTGTATAAAAGTCATTAATAGCTGTAAGTATTAATATATTTTGTTGGGCAGCATGTGTATATATACACAGTGTGTGGGGTGTTGGCCTATCAATCTAAATGCAGGCCCATGAACAAGGCCCCTAACCCTCATTGTTTTAGAAGTGCTGTTCTGTAGTCCTAAACCATCAGTCTGGGATGCTCACAAGTTGTTTTGCATAAGTTGTTTTGCAGATTTAGAAGTACTCACACACACACACACCACACACCACACACACACACCACACATATTATATATAGTATGTAATATTGTTCCTTTCTAACGATCGTGGATGAGTCATGTTTAGTCTGGAAGTGGCCTGTAAAATGGCTGAAGAAGCTTCGTGTTTGCAGTTCTGTGACCTCGCGTGTGTAACAGTGCTGTTAGTCTTTGGCCTCGGGCCCTTCAGCACCCTCTCAATCACACCCGTAACCCTCTGTCTCCTGGTTATAGCTGGAGGCTATATTGGTATAGAAGCTGAGAGAACTATGGGCCTGACAGGTGAGTGAAAGTGGATTTGTCTTGATCTTTTCTTGATTGTTTTCCTGTAGGGTTTGTGCTTTATCCTTCAACTTAAAGGAGAACTGTAAGTTTAAAGAGAGCTTTCATATTCTCTACATTATAACAGCGATACATTGGGTCTCAGATACAAAACAGATCAGCTCTCCATTTGCATGTTCTCTGTATGATTGTAATATTCCACGTTGATTATTGAGTTCTGTTATTAATAATACAAACTGTTTTTATATACTAAACTGAACAGAACTTAAAAAATAAATAAAATAAGCTATACATTTATCCATCCATTATCTTCCGCTTTATCCTAAGATAAGATAAACCTTTATTTGTTCCACAATGGGGAAATTCACAATTAGGGTCACGGGGGGGTCCCCATGCCCATCGAGGGGAGAACGTTTCTTACGCTGGGCAGATACACCCAGGACAGGGCACCGTTCTATTGCTGGGCACACACTCACTCACACAGACAAACTCTATATGGGGCAATTTGGAGAACTCAATTGACTTGATCCATGTGTTTGGACTGTGGGAGGAAACCGGAGAACCCGGAGGAAACCCACACGGACACGTGGAGAAGATGGAAACTCTACCCAAATGGGGATTCGAACCGGGAATTCCTAGTGCTGGGAGCCGAACGTGCCAACCACTAAGCCACTGTCCCGCCCCTAAACTATACATAACATAAAAAAAAAATAATTAAAACATTCTATTTTTTTAAATATTGGGTTCATTCGGCTGTACAAATGGCAAGAAGATCCTGCGTCCAAATCTCAGTGCCGCAATCACACTTTTTTGTTGAGTTGATGGTTTTGTCCATGTTCTAAGTTCCACTTACCATAAAGATGGACTCTGTTCTAATGGTCAGGACCCCAATAGTACCACCGCAGAGCAGGGGTTATTTGGTGGGTGCATTATTCCTATCCCAGCAGTGTCACTGAGGTGGAGAAATGAAACTCCAGCAGCACTGCTGCATTAAAACCCCCCTCACCACATCAGTGTCACTGCAGAACTGACAATGAACAATCCACCACCCAAATGATACCAGTTCTATGATGCTCCTGACCAACAGAGAACCAACAGGAGACAGATGGACTACAGTCTGTAATTATAGAACTACAATGTCCATCTGTATGAAAAGTGGAGAAAATAGAGAAGGGGCGTGTCCAAACTTATAAAAATGAGTACTAATGTCTTCTTGTTTGTTATGTATTTGAAGAAACTAAAATACTGTGCTATATTTAAATACATTAAAAATGCCAATTAATAGCACATTAGTACATTTCCTTTAACGCACCTGTGTGTTGTTAACATGAACTGCTTGGTCAGCTTCCAGTTAGTTGGGTTTTTACCCCATAATGCAGAGTACTTTAAATAGTTTTCATGCTACGGTCCATGTGTAGAGCGGAAATATGCAAATGAATGCATATCCATCAACTAATGTTTCATCTGGAGAAGAAAGCCATTAATTTTTTTCCCATCGTTTGTTGACACAGTAACATATGCGTCAGCTTCAAATTACAAATGATTATATTTTGTTATGTGTTTCCTCCACTCATTGACAATGTATTATTTTCCTTTGCTTGGGCATCTTGTTATGTTTCTAAGCTTTGCCTCTGTGGTGTGTGTTAGCGATGCCTGATTGAAATTTCACTGGCAAAGACTAAGTGAAATATGGACCGCTTGTTTAATGGAAAAAATAATTACACGTCAAGTGAAGCAAAGCATGACGCATAGTTACCCAGGAGAATGACTTCCTACACAAGTCGGCTGTGAGGTCAACACACAAACTTGCGGTGCACGTAGTGTTTTTACATTCGTTTATACACCGGCACCTGGTTTTTTCGTAATAATCTAATTACTGCTGGTCAAAGTATTGAATGATGTTTGTGTCGTAAATCCATAAAACGAGCCACAGAACTAAAATGAATATAAAACGTTGAATGCTGAACATTGTACAGGTCAATTCTTTCCTGTCAACACATGGCGAGACCCAATGGGGACCTGGGGCACATGAAAACGTTTTTTAAAACACATTTGTCTGCAAATGCTGGATGGTGGATCCGCCATCACCTCACGATCTCTCTCCTCGCTGCACGTCTCACCTCAGCTTATAAAGGCTGCACAGCCATCTTTAGAGGATCATCTAGCAGATGTGTTAATTACTCATTCATGGCCTTGGTTTCCCCAGCATCATACGTTCCTCTTCGATTCTGCAATTTTTCAAAAGATTGAAATCAAAAATCCTGCCTTTAAAAGAAAATTCCATTCATTATCTTCCACTTTATCCTCTACTAGGGTCGCAGGGGGGTTGCCCATGCCAGTCCAGGGGAGAACATTTCGGGCAGTTACACCCAGGACAGGGTGCTAATCTACCGCTGGGCACACACTCACTCACACAGACACACTCCTTATGGGGCAATTTGGAGAATTCAATTAACTTGATCCATGTTTTTTTTGGACTGTGGGAGGAAACCGGAGAACCCAGAGGAAACCCACGCGAACACGGGAAGAACATGGAAACTCCACCCAGATTGGTATTCGAACTAAGAAACCCTAGCGCTGAGAGGAGAACGTGCCAACCACTAAGCCACCGTGCCGCCGTAAAAGAAAATTAATATTATTTTATTTTTATTTTATTAATGACTGCATATGACTCAGCGCAGAGGGTTAGCCACAGCATCCCTGGAGCAATGAGGGTTAAGGACCTTTGCCCAAGGACCCACATTGGTAACGTCAGTAGACTTAGGATTTGAACCCACAACCTTCAGATTGATAACCCAACACCCTAAACACTGAACTTTGTTATATTTCACTTGTAAACAGACACCTCCCCATTTTTTATTTATTTTTTCTTCACCTCTAGTTGAATTATTATGGCACAGTGTGTTGTGGGTGTATATTAAAATGGCTTTGCATTCAGTTGGACTGCCTAGGAATTTCCAGCACTTCTTGATTTGTCCAAAGCATTAAACTCGACTGTACCAGCTTGCGTTTTTCTCATACTGCACCCTGGTGTGTTGTGTTTCCCTCATAAGCGATGCACACACACCTGGCCACCTATTATCTAAACTGTAATGCATCAGACAACCTTCTTCCATTGTTCTGTGGTCAATTACTGATGCTTATGTGCCCTTTCTTGTTGCTTTTGCTGATGGATCTTTATGCTTACCCATTTTTCTGCTTCTAACATTAACTTTAGGAATAAAATGTTATATTTGCTGTCTGTTATATCCCATCTACAAACAGGTGCCATGATGAAGAGATAATCAGTGTTATCCACTTCACCAGTCAGTGGTCATAATGTTATAAATTACACATGCATGTATATATACATTATAAATATTCATTCATTCATTCATTATCTTTCGCTTTATCCTCTATTAGGGTCGTGGGGGGGTTCCCCATGCCCATCCAGGGGAGAACGTTTCGGGCGCTGGGCAGATACACCCAGGACAGGGCGCCTATTTATCGCTAGGCACACACTCACTCACACAGACACACTCTATATGGGGCAATTTGCAGAACTCAATTGACTTGATCCATGTTTTTGGACTGTGGGAGAAAACCGGAGAACCCGGAGGAAATCCACGCAGACACGGGGAGAACATGGAAACTCCACCCAGATGGGGATTCGAACCGGGAATCCCTAGTGCAGAGAGGAGAACATGCCAACCACTAAGCCACCGTGCCGCCCCATTATAAATATATTGATTTTAAATAGCTTGGCCAAAATCCTCCAACCTGCTGTTAATATTTCACACCTTTAACTTATGAGAGTGATGGTGTCATTTTTCCAGTCTGATTAAAAACTTGACTGCATTATTTCTAATTAGCTGTGAGACAAGACAGGTTGAAAATACCAGATGGCAACATATTTGATATCCTCCTAAAATGGCTCCAGTTCTTCAAAGCGTGTTGATACTTTTAATTAAAGTTGCTTGTCAAGAAGGTAATCTAAACCAAACTGATGTAACACATGATGCAATTAATATCATTTATTTGACATTCCTATTAATTACGCTGACTGTAAATCACATGGCCCCCTTTAACTGACACAAAGATCAAAGCCAAAAAATGACACTTTTTCTGTTATTCGTAATTAATGAGAAGATTTAAAAATGTCAGCTATTTATCAAAATTCAGACCCATGTGCAAAACCTAAATATCAAAAATAAATCAAGAGTTTCAAAACCAACTAAAAGAAAACACTAGTGACACACCCAGCAGTGTGACTGAGGTGTTTAAATAAAACTCCAGCAGCACTGTTGCACTAAAACCCCCTCACCACATCAGTGTCACTGCAGAACTGACAATAAATAATCCACCACCCAAATGATACCTGTTCTGTGATGCTCCTGAGAACCAACAGAGAACACAGAACCAACAGGAGACTAAAAAAAAACAAAGAACACAGATGGACTACAGTTCATCCTTTATCACCTGCTTTATCCTCTACTAGGGTCGCAGGGCGGGTTCCCCATGCCCATCCAGGGGAGAACGTTTCAGCCGCTGAGTAGATACACTCAGGACAGGGTGCCAATCTAATACTGGGCACACACTCAATGACATAGTCATACACTATATGGGGCAATTTGGAGAATTCAATGGACCTTTATCCATGTTTTTGGACTGTGGGAGGAAACCAGAGAACCCACGCAGACATGGGGAGAACATGGAAACTCCATCCAGATCGGGATTCGAACCGGGGACTTAGCACCGAGAGCTGAACATGCCACTGTTCTGCCCGGACTACAGTCTGTAATTGTAAAACTACAATTATATGGTTTATGTGTATGTGCATGCAAGCATATATATATATATATATATATATATATATATATATATATCCATCCATTATCTTCCACTTTATCCTCTATTGGGGTCGTGGGGGGGTTCCCCATGCCCATCAAGAGGAGAACGTCTCGGGCGCTGGACAGATACACCCAGGACAGGGCGCCAATCTATCACTGGGCACACACTCACTCACACAGACACGCACGCATACACACTCTATATGGGGCAATTTGGAGAATTCAATAGACCTTGATTCATGTTTTTGGACTGTGGGAGGAAACCGGAGAACCCACATGTGGAAAACATGGAAACTCCATCCAGATGGAGATGCGAACCGGGAATCCCTAGTGCTGAGAGGTGAACGTGCCCATATATATATATATATATTCATTCATTCATTATCTCCCGCTTATCCTCTATTAGGGTCGCGGTGGGGTTCCCCATGCCCATCCAGGGGAGAACGTCTCGGGCGCTGGGCAGATAGACCCAGGACAGGGCGCCAATCCATCGCTGGGCACACACTCACTCACACAGACACACTCTAAATGGGGCAATTTTGAGAATTCAATTAACTTGATCCATGTTTTTGGACTGTGGGAGGAAACCGGGGAACCCGGAGGAAACCCACGCAGACACGGGGAGAACATGGAAACTCCACCCAGATGGGGATTCGAACCGGGAATCCCTAGCGCTGAGAGGCGAACGTGCTGACCACTAAGCCACCATGCCGCCTATATATATATATATATATATATATATATATATATATATATTGTATATATATATATATATATATATATATATATATATATATATATATATATATATATATAAACATAAACCAGTATAGGAATATTAATCTGTGTATTAAAACATATCTTTGCTTTATTGTTGTTATTATTTTGGGAGCTGTATGCAGACAACAAAAATCATGGATTATAAGCCATAGCTTCCTGAACCCTTTATATTGTGAAACAGATTGTGAACATAGACCTGCTTCTGCTCATGTACTGAAAGAGAAAAAAAAAGTACAAACTAGGTATAAAGATCCATAACCATGGCCTCATATGTTTTATTACCTGGTGACCCAATGAGGTGAGAGGACTCAATGAGGTGAGCGTCGTCCCATCTCAGCTTCTTTTCTCCACAGAGAGCATCAGGCCTTCTATACAGTACACTGCCCAGGAGTGTGTGTGGGTTTCTGTACATGATTAAATCAATACCATTTTGACAGCACTTGTTGGAACATGCCTCTTTATTTCACGCGGTTCCTTCCGTTTGGTCAGGGACATTTATCAAGTCACGGACGTGTTGCTGGCTAATGGAGATGGTGCTTTAGATGGCAGCTGATGGGTTTGGGAGGGGATTATGATGCATGTTGATCATTTGTGGATATTGACACCAGGACAAAGTGCAGCACCCTGCACCTAATAACTCCTCACACACAAACCGCAGACCATTTGCAAGGCTTAGGACTTAATGATTTACGTTCTTTTCTAAGACCAAGCTGAATTATGAATCTGTTATTTTTGCCTGCGTGATGAAACTCTACGATACAGACCTAATATTTGTTAAGTTGATAATTAAAATAGATGTCGTGGGAATGTAGTGGTTAGCACTGCACGCTCACAGAATCACAAGGATTCAGGCTTAAACTTCTGCCCAGAGTGGACGAGGTTCTTTCTGTGTGAAGTTTACATGTTCTCCCTGTTTCTGGGGGGGGGGGGGCTCTATTTTGCACCCAAAGTCCAACGGCATGCAGTAGAGAAATAGATGTTAATGAATTCCCTCTAATGTAAATGTGTGAGAGAGTGTGAGAGTGATTGACTGGAGCAGGGCTGGGCAATTATTTCACTTGAGCGGTTAAACCTAAGGGCTAATAATTTAAAATAGAGGCAATAAAAACTCGGTGTACATCTGCATTCACTATTATTTTGAAGGGAAGTTCATTTATTTATTTGCTTTCTTACTCTCTCACCTACCTACTTATCTACTTCCCTTACCCACGTTCCAGCTTGCATACCTACTTACCTACTTAATTACTAACTTCTTACCTAATTACATACTTACATATGTGGGCATTGGATACAATTTAAGTTCCTAAAAATTCCACATTAGCACATTCGCCTCTCAGCACTAGGGATTCCCGGTTCGAATCCCCATCTGGGTGGAGTTTTCATGTTCTCCCCGTGTCCACATGGATTTCCTCCAGGTTCTCCGGTTTCCTCCCACAGTCCAAAAACATGGATCAAGGTCAACTGTATTCTCCAAATTGCGCCATATAAAGTGTGTGTGTGAGTGAGTGTGTGCTTAGTGATAGATATAAATATAAAAACACCATAGATATAAGGTATAAAAACACCATAGATGGATGATCCAACGGAATTTGGGTGGAGTTTCCATGTCCCCCCCGTGTCTGTGTGGGTTTCCTCCGGGTTCTCCAGTTTCCTCCCACAGTCAAAAACAAGATCCTGGATGTATCTGCCCAGCGCCTGAAACGTTCTCCCCTGGATGGGTATGAAGACCCCCCCCCCCCCGACCCTAATAGAGGATAAAGCGGAAGATATTGGATGGCTGGATTTCTTTTCTGTATGTTTATTTACACCTGATTCCTAAATCCCCATTGGCTAAATGTGGGCCACAAATTGACAGCCAAAGGGCCGTAGAATGCTCCGGTCTAGTTTAGGGTGCAAGCTGAAAGATATAAAAATGCCACAGACAGATGATCCAACGGAACAATCTTATGATATGACAGAACATTGAAATGATCCGAATGAAGAGGTGGCATCAGGCACGCTGTACATTCACAAAGCTTGTAGCTTCAATAGTTTATTTAAAAAATGTCTTTATACTTTTGTTTGTGAACTGTGGAAAAAAAGGGACGATGAATCCAAAGGAAAGACAGGACAGGTTCCTCCTCATCCTGTCTGTTTGCAGGGCTGATGGGGAGCACCTCTCCAGGCCCGCTCGGCCGTGACACAACAACTAATCCCATCTGTAAGTTATTATTTATCTGCTACAAACTTTGTCAGACTCCGGCTTTGATGTTGTGTTTTTTTTTCTTTCCTTTTCCCGGCCCGATTTCCCTCCAGTGCCCCTGCTCCCGAGTCGCTCTGCCACATAATTTATGACTTCCCCAGCTCCTCCTGACACATTATTAAAAGCAGAATTAGTTTTTTGCGGCGGCCGTGTCCGCTGGGGATCTGAAGGGCCAGCGAGGGCTCTGGCGCACTAATAGATGGTGCTGTGATGGGGTTAGAGAGACTAATGATTCGAACGTGCCGAGGCAGCCGTCACGCAGGGAGGCAGGAAGAAGCATCCGGAGCTGTGAGGAAAGGTTAAACCTCCTCCCCGCAGAGAGCGTTATTGGATTGTTTAGCAGCAGAAGGATAATGTTTTTGTCAGAGGCTGTGATGTCGCATGGCCATGACAGTCATCACTGACAGAGATAAGTGAAGGAGGCTGAGATGATAAACAGTAAATTAAGAAAGTAAAAAAAATAGAGTCAGCGTGATGGTTTTTAAGGGTCCCTCTTTTTTTTTTTTTTTACTTTATTCAGACATGTTCAGACAGCATCAGTCCAGGAAGGACATCCATCCATCCATCCATTCATCCATCCATCCATCATTTTCCGCTTTATCCTGTACTAGGGTCGCGGGGGGTGTGGGGGGGTTCCCCATGCCCATCCAGGGGAAAACGTTTCGGGCGCTGGGCATACACACCCAGGACAGGGCACCAATCTATCGCTGAGCACACACTCACTCACACAGACGCACTCTATATGGGGCAATTTGGAGAATTCAATTCACCTTGATCCATGTTTTTGGATTCGAACTGGGAATCCCTAGTGCCGAAAGGCGAACATACTAACTACTAAGCCATCGTGCCGCCCTAGTATGAACATATACATTAAAATATTTTCTTAAAGGTGGCTTAGTGTTTAGCATATTCACCTTTCAATGTTCTCACCTGGATAGGCATGGGGGGGGGGGGTTCCACACATACACTCTAAATGGGGCAATTTGGTGAATTTAATTCACCTTGAATCCATGTTTTGGACTGTGGGAGGAAACCGGAGAACCTGGAGGAAACCCACGCAGACACGGGGAGAACATGGAAACTCCACCCAGATTGGGATTCAAACTGGGAATCCCTAGTGCTGAGAGGAGAACATGCCAACCACTAAGCCACCATGCCGCCCTGATTTCGTCATGTAATATTTTTTGCTTTCAGTTCTGAGACTGTAGCGTTTAAGCATTATTAATTGAGAGTACGACAATATCCCACCGCAAAGGCGTGAGTATTAAGCCATTTGTCTTCAAAACCTAATTTGTATTGCACGTGTGAATAATTAAAAATGCAAATAAAATAAATGCAACGCAGAAAATAGAATAATTTACAAATTTAATACAGTCCCTTTAAAAATAGCAGCAGACTTAACATAATAGGACTGAGTATGAATGAATTAAAACATCTGTCCCTATAGACAATCCGAGCTGATTGCCTGAATTTGGTTAGATCGAAAAAAAGCACCTCAGGGAGCAAATATCTTTCACCTCGAATGTTCTACCCACTCACTGTGTGCCTGTTTGTCTATGTTAGCCCAAAATAGTTCATGTATATGCTTGTGTGGGAGCATGAGCGTACATGGGTGTGTGTGTGTGTGTGTGTGTGTGTGTGTGTGTGCGTGAGCGAGAGTCGTCAGAAAGCAGTTGCACAGCTGAGCACTTCAGCTTAATCTTATGCATCATTAAGCTCTCAGCAGTGTGCCAGTGCCACCCATATACATCATTCACGCTTAATAAACATAATAATGACATAAGATATAATTCTAGATGAATTTTCGTTTTATGGGAAATTGAGAATTCCCGTGAATAAAAAAAAAAGAGGGAAGTAAAGTAGCAAATAAACAGGGAAGTTTGAACTCAACTCTATCTGGCTGGCGTCAGACTGCAGCGTATGTCCGTGCGTGGGGTTCGATTGCCTGCAGGTTCAGCAGCGTCAACCTGGGAAGCACATACAATGGCTTCGATGAGAAAATCAAAGGCAGCACTCTCACTCCGCCTTCGCAAACCACTGGAGATGCAGTGTGCTGCTGAGTGCTTTAATGCACCCCGCGACAAATGCAAAAACTTAACTATGTCACGTGATGCTGCAGATGGAGGCTGATATGTCACATAATCAATGAGCGAAAAAGCCGCCGTGCTGCCTCAGAATTAAACAGCGTTTTCTTCTCTCTGTGGGGACGAACACATAAAACACAGTTTTATCATTAGGTCCCAAAGATGAGTACATAAAAAACCAGATGGCTTTTTTTTAGGTATTTATTTTATTTATTTATTTTTTCAATTGTCATTTAGTCCAATGTACATAGAACAATTTCTATAAAACCAAAACAATCAAGCAATGCATCCATGCCAGGGCATATTTCACCAGAAATACCTTTTTTTTGAGTAATACTGACTTGCATATGCATTTTAATGTCACACATAATACAGAGAGTGCTGTATTAGTGCTTCTTTACATTCCCGTGTTGTCTTTAGATCAGAAAATATGCCCTTATATTCACGTGATAGATGATTCAATTAATGTCAAGCTGTCAGGAAAAGTCAAGCAGCAGAAAGCATGAGGAACCTAATGTCGGAGTACAAAGAGCTAAACGATGCAGAGCATATCGTCTGCAAAAATGGACGTGTGATGGTTTGTAAATCTCCGTTTTAAAACCAAAATTTTTTTTGAGGAACATTGCTACCTCAGCATTGAAACCTCATTTTTTTCAAAATGCTGGAACCCTCGTGTTATTTTCCTTGTGCTTAGATTATGGTCCACGTTCTCTGTGGCATCGTTTCCACGACCTCCTACAATGTTACAATGTTTAGTTCTGTGCAAAATTGCATACATTTTTTCCCGGAGATCTGTACAGATGATGGAGATTTGGACGATAAAGTCTTCTCCGGCACATCTCAAAGATTCTAAATGGGGTTCAAGTCTGGACTCTGTGGTGGACGATCCATGTGTGAGAATGATGTCTGATGCTCCCTGAACCACTCTGTCACAATGTGAGCTTGATGGATCCTGACATCATCATTTTGGAATATCCCAGTGTCATCAGATTAGAACAGACCCCAGATCAGAGTCACATCCAGGTGTCCAGGCAATGTATATATGCAGTTTTTGTGGTTAGGGGCGATATCTCACAAAAATATTTGTTGATGTTTGGTGTTAATAGACTAATCTTTACCTTGTCTATAGCTACATACAGCTATAACTATGTAGATTAGTTCAATTAAATTCACCATTAAAACAACAAACTGTTTAAATAAATATTTCTATACTACAGTATCTTTTAAAACCACCTGACTTTTGTACAGTAACTTCTTACACGCTTCTTTCTTGTTTACATCAAAGTGCAAAGTAAAGTAATGTATGTTGACCGAACCACTGCAAGGCTTATGGGGGGGGGGGGGTCACAGTCTTTTAAACAATATTTTTTCTCCTGTAATTAAGGTTTACTTTGTGTGTAAATATACCCTACAGAATATTTACAGTGATTTATTGTAAAGGACATATTTGGTTTTCAGGACCCAGCTGAGCTTCTAAATCAGCATCAACTGTATTTATTTGTACATTTAAAATATACTCACATTTGTTCATTGGAAGAAACGTATTGTTTTTGGACATTTATGATTTTAAGCTTTTAATTAAACATTTATGTATAAATAACTCAAGGATGATTTTGTCACCATTAAACCATGTAATCTAAACATGATGAAGTTCTTATGTACAGGTCAGGCTTCTCTCAAAACCAATATAGACACACGATATCCAAAAACATACACCTACACACTGAATGATAAATGAAAGAGTCGGCGCAGGTTCTAATGAACCTGTGGAGCTAATTGCTTTCAGTAGCGACTGGCTCAAATGTAAATGAACTGATCAGATGAGGGCAAAACGGGAGAGAGAGAATAAATAGACACTTAAGGGCGCTTGAATCAATAGCCACCAAGGCTACAACTCCCAAAGGACCATCAATCATGATGACCATTCCCACTACAAACTCCCCCTTCCTCACCACACACACACACACACATAATCACTCTCTTAATTCTCAATGAATCTAAACGCAGACACGGGGGGTGGGCATTTAAGTTCACATAGGTTTTTAAATACTTTGCTTTTTGCTGTCGTTTGAAAAAAAGATGTCTGGTAATAAAACAGAACTTTTTTAATTAGCTGTTTATGTTGTAGTTACTATGATTTTGTTCATATAAAGCTTAAATCAGTTCATAAAAAATAAATCAATTATATACGTGAAGCAAAATTGTATGAAACCTCAGCGTAAATGAGAGTAAATACATGTAAGCAATAAAATGTAGTTAAAGTTAAATGTACTGAAATAAAGAAACTAGTTTGGGTTGAAAACTTTAGGTAGATATTGTAGCATCAGTATGTAAGCAGCATGTTACTGATGTAGCTGCAGAAATAAAGTCAAATAAAAGTGATATATTATTAGTTTTATATACAGACTTTCCTTCCTTTCCTCTCCTATCCATCTATCCATTATCTTGGATGGGTTGGGCGGCGCAGGGCAGATACATCCGGGACAGGGCGCCAATCTATCTCTGGACACTCACTCACTCACTCACTCACACAGACACACTCTATATGGGGCAATTTGGAGAATTTAATTGACCTTGATCCATGTTTTTGGACTGTAGGAGGAAACTGGAGAACCCGGAGGAAACCTACGCAGACACCTTCCTTCCCTTATTTATTTCCCGTATTGTCTACTTCATTTCTCTTCCTGACCACCCATCCACCCATCCACTCATCCACGCGACCACCCAACCACCCACATACCTGCTGTATATTTTACAGTCTGTAAATTGGATCTATATAAATAGATGACAGTTATGATATTTGTTTATTAAGCTATAATATCACAACTCCTTTTTATTATAGTATTTTCATCTCTTCCATAATTAAGAAAACCTTAATTATACTTTGCACATTGATTTATTATCAAAATATTATTAGTTATCATTATACTTTGAGGTGTTGGTTGTAGCTCATGTACTGTGTAATTTGCGTTTTAGAATTGCCCCCCTCACTCTGCGCTGCTTCACACATCCTTCTGTAAAAGTTGACATTGGTCTTTCTCTGAGGAACCTGCGCTGTGTCTCTGTTGAGGGTAGGTGAATTTTATAAGGTCGTTTTCCATTCTCCACCGTTAAATAGCCACACATTCATTAAGAAGTACTGAAGGAGCGGCCTCGTTGAGGGGACCTTTTTATTAGTTTAAAACTCGGCTTGCTATAAACCAGAAGTGTTAGTATTTTATTTTATATGACGGAAAACATCATTAAATTATGATTGGATTTGAGCTTCAGACAGCAAGATTAAAAAATCTGAGTTGATAAACTCCTTAAAATGAATATTGAACTTTGATGTTGCGCAGATTATTGTAAAATTATTGTTGTATTATTATTATTTTGAAATGGTCCATCTGCAAAACTGATTCATTTTTGAGATACTGTCAGGTAAGATCAGTTTACAAAAACACACACACACACACACACACACACACACACCCATGGTTTCATTCAATGTGTGTGTGTGTGTGTTTGTTTGTGTGTGTGTTTGTGTGTGTGTGTGTGTGTGTGTGTGTGTGTGTGTGTGTGTGGTATTTCCCTGCTTTTTACCCAGTGCTAGAATGGACTGCAGTAAACATCATGACCCTAATTAGGATTAATCATAAAAAATAAATATTCAACGTCTATAATTCAAACTTTTCTTTTTCTTTTTTTTTTACTTTTTTCTTTACTTTTTTTACTTTACTTTACTTTACTTTACTTTACTTTACTTTTTAGTTACTATTAACTTTTTATTTTTTAAAATAATTTATTAATTATTAATTAATTTTATAATATTAATATTAAATGTAGGGCGGCACGGTGGCTTAGTGGTTAGCACGTTCGCCTCTCAGCGCTAGGGATTCCCGGTTCGAATCCCCATCTGGGTGGAGTTTCCATGTTCTCCCCGTGTCTGCGTGGGTTTCCTCCGGGTTCTCCGGTTTCCTCCCACAGTCCAAAAACATGGATTAAGTTAATTGAATTCTCAAAAATTGCCCCATATAGAGTGTGTCTATGTGAGTGAGTGTGTGCCCAGCGATGGATTGGCGCCCTGTCCTGGTTCTATCCGCCCAGCGCCCGAGACGTTCTACCCTGGATGGGCATGGGGAACCCCACCGCGACCCTAATAGAGGATAAGCGGGAGATAATGAATGAATGAATGAATATTAAATGTAGTTAACATTAACTTTTAAGCACAGAGCAGTGACATTGCTACCACACCAGCAGTTGCAAACCTAGTGTGTATATATATGTATTGATTTGAGTCATAGACTTTGCTGTCTAATGATTTTATACAATGTTTAAACTCCTTAGTTTCATGTCTTCATTTGGAACATTTGAAGCTCACCTCCACCCCCTGCTCCTCATCCACAAAGTAAATATATTTAGTTATTCATTCATGCTCAACAGTAGAAATCATCCATTATCAAACGTAAGCTCTGCCATTACACCTACTTATGTTCCATTCCGGATTAATGTTTCCATTTATATTCCTTTGGATTGAGTTTGGCTTGAGGTTTGATGTCATCCCGCTCACACCCACATGGAAATAATTTACAAAGTTTTATGCTTGTATTATATTCCCTCAATGCAGAGTTCTTGCTGATGAAAACAAATACATTGCTCTTAAACCGGGCAAACATGCATTTGTTAAGAAATTGCTTTTCAAGTTGGTGCAGATAAAGCACTGCAGATCCCTCTACCACTGCGAAGCATTTTTCTTTCCTTCAGAGGACAAATGAACTGTCAGCGTTTAATGATAGATATTTGCATTGTGATACAGATTGTGTCCTTGGCCCTAAACATAAGATATAGATCCATTAATAATGAATTCAGATGAAGTGTTCCTTCTTCTCCAGCCTCACTGTCGTAACGTCTTAATAGATGTATGCACCCATCACCAGTGGCTGTGGAGCGTTAGAATGGAGACTGAGGAGTGCACCATCTATCATAACAGTCCACTTTATCCTCCATTGTTTTATCCTATAGGTAATACTTTAGTGTAGCTGTTTGACTTAAACAACAGAATGACCTACAGCCTTTTGTCCTAAAGGCTCCTGTCATACCTTTTATCTGACAATTTTTATAATATTAATAAGAATGCTTAATATGTTCATATTTTAACGTGTTTATTAAAGTGTATTACACATTGTATTGGAAATTTTAGACCATCTATCCATTCATTCATTATCTTCCGCTTTATCCTCTATTAGGGTCGCGGTGGGGTTCCCCATGCCCATCCAGGGGAGAACGTTTCAGGCGCTGGGCAGATACACCCAGGACAGGGCGCCAATCCATCACTGGGCACACACTCACTCACTCACACAGACACCCTCTATATGGGGCAATTTTGGAGAACTCAATTGACTTGATCCATGTTTTTAGACTGTGGGAGGAAACCGGAGAACCCAGAGGAAACCCACGTGGACAAGGGGAGAACATGGAAACTCTACCCAGATGGGGATTCGAACCTGGATCCCCAGCGCTGAGAGGCGAACGTGCTAAACACTAAGCCACCATGCCACCCTTTAGACCATAAATTTATATATAATTTCCTCACCACATATTTAATCAAGTGTGCCCAGCGATAGATTGGCACCCTGTTCTGGGTGTATCTGCCCAGCGCCCGAAACGTTCTCCCCTGGATGGGCATGGGGAACCCCCCCCCCCACCCGGCGACCCTAGTATAGTATAATGTGGAAGATAATGGATGGATATTTAATCAAGCAGTTATTAAATTAACTGGACCCAACACACAGACAGTGACGTGATTGTTAGAGCCATACTTTTTTTCACCATGGTATCAATCACTCCATATCCTTCATTACTGCTAAATTGTTATATGAACTTCATCTGTCCTTAATGCTGAGACTTTCAGCAGTTTTAAGAAACCACTTAAGACATGTCTCTTACTTACTCTTACTTGTTAAAAAACACACACACACACACACACACACGGTGAGAAGAAATCTGATAAAACAGCTTTCAGCAACCTTGTCAACCCAAGGCCTTAAAATATATAAGAAATAAGAAATTCATAGTTTGTTATAAAATTATAGATACTATAAAAGTATAGAACTGCCTTCATGTTAATTTCCTGATTGGATTTGTGCTGTAAACATCAGAAGCGTCTTTGGTATAATTTATTAGTAAAAAGTCTGAAACTTCAAATGGAGTTTGTTTTTTACACATAAAAACAATTGGAAAAGTAAAAAGTAAATGTTAACATGTTCTAAGCGACTTACCCTTAACACCAAGAACTACTTTACCTTCCATTAACTACTCATTGGCAAGTCATTTTGGATAAAAGCATCTGCCGAATGACTAAATGTAAATGTAAGAAAAATACATTAAATTAATTTAAAATAATAAACATAACACAAACATAAGGTAAAAGTTTTAAGTAGAAATTAAGGATTTCACAGAGAAGAGTCTTTTATTTAAGACTCATGTATTTATTTATAATCCCTTTTTTTTACAAAAACACAGGACTTCCCTAAAAAAAAAATCCTTTTCTTCTCCAGAACTTTAAAAAAAGTTTTAGTACCGCGGTATGTTTGTTCTCAGGCTGTAACACGGATGCTGCTCTTGCCATTAACAGTGTTTTAGCACCTGTGTTCTAATTGTTCTGGTAACAGCCATAACAATAACTTTAAGTAGCTCGTACTCAATCGTAGTTTTGGGCTCGGCTTCTACAAAGGATGTTTCAGTAGTATTAAGTGCAATGAGGGACATCTGTATGGTCCAATTGAGACCGGGCTCCTCAGACATTAAGGCTGAATGGCGCAGTTTGGAAGTTGGGTTTGTTTGCTTTGGTAAATGACAGGGGAACCGTTACTTGATCTGAATAGCTCTTTAGGGTCAATTGATGTAATGACCTACTGAGAAAATCTTAAAGTAGCTTTACAGCAGAGACGTAATGTCTTTACATTTGTTTCCCACAAACAAAGTCAAACAGCTAGTTGAAATCCGTCTCTGTCTATGCAAAATAGTTAAATTTACTATCTTGGAACAGCTCGTAATTTAAACGAGTTCTGTGTTTCTGAAGATGAAGGATGCTGCGGTGACTTACACCCCTGTGACGTCACACATTTCAGTATTATTGAGTGTAACCGCTTCTGTTTTAAATCAATATAAACAGAGGGCATGGTAGCTGTGGTTAGGGCATTGGGCTTTCAATCTGAAGGTTGGTGGTTCAAATCCCAGGTCCACTAAAGTTACCATGGTGGGTCCTTGAGTAAGGTCCTTAACCATAAATGGTCCGGGGATGCTGTATGGCCAACGCTTTGTAAGTTGCTTTGGATAAAATCGGCTGCTAAATGACCAAATCGAATGGAATGTAAACAGTAAAACACACACACATGGGGCATTCAGATAGGGGCATTTTAGAACAGCTGATTAACCCTAAATCCATGTTTTTGGAATGTGGGAGGAAACCGGAGAACCCAGAGGAAACCCACATGGACACGGGAAGAACATGGAAACTCCACCCAGATTGAGATTCGAACCTGGATCCCCAGCACTGAGAGGAGAACATGCAAATCATGGATTTGAACCCTCAACCTTCAGATTTAAAGCCCAACTTCCAAACTGCTAAGCTACCACACTATTTCATTTTTGAAAAAGCACCAGCCCCCCCCCCCCCATCATGCGTCACTTCACCTTTAAGTTCCAACATTTGCTTAAAAATCACCACCAGGACAGATTTCCAGGCTTTTAAAAGAATGTTTTATTAGATGAAGCAGAAATTGATCTGTTGGGCCCAAACAATGATAGCCAATGATAAAGGGTAAAGCTTATTAAAGAGTATATCAATGCAAGGACAAACGTTGCAGTAATGTTCACTTGACATTGTCATTGCCACCCAGCAGGTCATTTCTGGACCCGCTTAAACACATTTTTTTTTACATATCAGAACAGGAATCTAAATTTGTTCTGCATTTGGGAGGATTTTGATTAACATAATGAAAAGACAGCTCCTACCAGTTTATCTTTTAAGTCAGCTAGAGAGCGAGCAGCCTCAGGACTCATTCAACCTCGTCTGCTACTAGCAGTGTGCTCAGGTTCGGTCTCAGTCTCAGCACGTTCCCTGGGTATTTATGGAAAAACATTGGAGTTTATGAGCTGCATACTTAATGAGAGCCTGAGAGGTATGCGAGCTGCAGATGAAGCCATATATCTGCCTTAAAGGAGACGATTTGGAGACAGCAGCCGCATTTTAACCACATATTATACACCATCTGGCCTAACGCATCATCTATCCACTGAGACCGAAGCAGTGCTCTCAGAGATGGAGCTTTTATCGTTAGGTGATGTGTGGGTTAATGACGGACATGATGGATTAAACGGAGATGATCAGAAAATATCACCTAGGAAAGTGGTTTCATTCAGACTATGGTTTTGTGGAAACGTATAGAATTAATGTTTATCGTATCTCCTTAAAAACCCTTTTAGTTCATGACGCTTACTCTACTTCAGCACTGCGCCTATTAATAGAAAGGAACCACCAATGAACTGACACCTATTACATATTGTTAATGTAATTGTAATGTATCACTCGGTGGAAACCACAAGGGTGATGTTGGCGCAGGTGTGAATGCACCTGATTCCAATTAATGAGCCAGCACTGGGCGGGAGTGCTCAGGGGGAGGGGCCAGATGTGTTGTCTTATATTTGGTTGCTACTGGCAATGCCTCACTCTCTCAGTTTGGTTCTGCATGGCATCACCGGGTTACGATTAGGATAAGGTTATGGATAATGTTAAAGTGGTAGTATTTATGGATAATGTTTGAGAAAATACATAATGAATGGAAGCCTTTGGAAGTCCCCAAAATGTATAAACAATGTATAAATAAAAGGCATGTGTGTACATGTATGCCAACTCTTTGATGCACTCTGTGTATACAGGAAAGTATTTGTATTCTTTTTACTACATAAGTGAAGATGATTCACCTTTACACCGGTATTTTTATATTTCAAGTACAAGTCATTTATTTATAGAGCGCTTTTTACAATAGTACGTTGTCACAAAGCATCTTTACAGTGTTATAAGCCGTTAAACCCACAAAAAGCAAGCTAAAGCGACAGTGGCAAGAAAAAAAACTCCCTGTTATGTTGATATTTTAAGGAAGAAACCTTGTAAGGACCAAGGCTCCATGGGGGGACCCGTCCTCCTTAAAACTCAATTGACTTGATCCATGTTTTTGGACTGTGGGAGGAAACCAGAGAACCCGGAGGAAACCCACGTGGACACGGGGAGGACATGGAAACTCCACCCAGATGGGGATTCAAACCGGGAATCCCTAGTTCTGAGAGGAGAACATGCTAAACACTAAGCTACCATGCCGCCCATCCTGTAATTGTCATTGCCAAAGTTTTTTGGCAGAAACCTGTAGTGAACTACAGCACTAAGTGTTTTTTCACTTTACCCAGTTCTGCTGGGCTTTTGTTGTGTGTGTGTGTGTGTGTGTGTGTGTGTGTGCGCGCGTGTGTGTGTGTGTGTGTGCATATGTATTTGTGTGCATTCGCCTGCATGTGGATGAGAGAGTGAGAGCGAGAACTCTGTACCCTTTCCTGGTCAGGTGTCATGACTCATTATATTAAGAGTCAATTTGCATAATTCAAGAGGCATCAAATTCGATTTGCATAATGTATTTGATTACACCTGTTATTAACTGTGAGTGACATTGATTTAGCAAATGGGCTGCTTTAAGGTTAATAGTGCCTGTCACCTTCTCCACTGCGGAGCGTCAGTGTATTGATGCTGCTTTAAACTATCTCTGTTCTCCCTTAATCTTTCTGCCGCAGGACATAAGCGAGACAAAATGAGGGGTAATTGGGTGACTAAGAAATTAAACTTCTGCAATTTTAATCTGATTGTATTAATTCGGTTCTCAGCACAAGAACCTGGTGGAAGGTGGAACTGGTTTATATATAAGACTAGACTTAGTGTTATTAAAGGAAGCTATATTTTTTTTAAATTGTTTTTATGTAAGTCGAGAAAAAAAAAAAGAACTTATTTTAATTTTATTGTAAATGTGTTTTTCACCCATGTGTTATTTTATGTGCTTGGTGTGAGTTTGATGACTGACAAAAAAGAAAAGAGAGAGCGAGAGAGGTCCATCCATTTATTATCATCTGCTTTATCCTCTATTAGGGAAGTGCGGGTTCCATATGCCCATCCAGGGCAGATCGTTTCAGGCGCTGGGTAGATACATCCAAGACAGGGCGCCAATCTATCACTAAGCCCACACTCACTCACACAGACACGCTCTATATGGGGCAATTTGGAGAATTCAATTGACCTTGGTCCATGTTTTTTGGACTGTGGGAGGAAACCGGAAAACCCGGAGGAAACCCACGCGGACATGGGGAGAAAATGGAAACTCCACCCAGATTGGGATTCGAACCGAGAATCCCTAGTGCTGAGAGGAGAACAGAGAGAATGCTCAGCCGTATCATTAGCACATAAAATAACAAATGCTATAACAAATGGCATAATGTACAATAAACCAATCAGCGTGTCACCTGCCGTTCCCTTTAAGAGCCAGATGGCGCTCTGACTTTGGCGGTTTGCTATTTCAGCGGTGCAGCTAACTGGACTCAATGCGCTGCTCCATGAGGTTCTCCATTTTGACTGTGAATGAATGAACTTCAAAATTAGACACCATGAAAGCTCCTGTAGGTGATATGTGGGTGTCCTGATACTTTTGTTCATATAGTTTATTCATTCATTCATTCATTATCTTCCGTTTTATCCTCTATTAGGGTTGGGGGGGGGGGTTCCCCATGCCCATCCAGGGGAGAACGTTTCGGGCGCTGGGCAGACACACCCAGGACAGGACGGCAATCTATTACTGGGTACACACTCACACACACACGCACACATATGCACTCTATATGGGGCAATCTGGAGAACTCAATTGACTTGATCCATGTTTTTAGACTGTGGGAGGAAACTGGAGAACCCGGAGGAAACCCATGCGGACACGGGGAGAACATGGAAACTCCACCCAGATTGGGATTCGAACCGGGAATCCCTAGTGCTGAGAGGAGAACATGCCAACCACTAAGCCACCGTGCCGCTGATATAGTTTATGTTTAGAAAAATAAAGTTGTTACATTATATCTGTATTATGTTAATTTAAACAATGCAATCGCAGCTTGATGGTTGGAGTTAGAAAAACAGGGGCAGCTTTAATACAGCACCTCTGAATTAGGATTGAGGGCCTTACTCATTAAAATTCAGAGTGATAGCCAAACACACTAACCACGGAATGACCTCGGAAACAGAAGTGTTCGTAGTGTGTGTAACCTCCACACAAACCAACCAAAAGCCTGTAAGATTTATTCTGCTGCGACTAATAATCCCTTTGAAACGACTGACATGAGGACAAGCCGAAGATTTAGGAGGTCAGAAAATACAGTATTGATACATGGCACATCACCTCATCAGAGCCTTTCAGTGTTATTAGCCACTTTATTAGCTAAAGACATTTCATTTGGGAAATGGATATGGCCAAAGTAAGCACGCACAAGCCCGGAAAGCTACATTAATCCATGGTAATTACCCCAGAGGAGAGCAAATCAAAACGAACTAATGTTCAGTGTGATCATCAATTTCCCCCAGAACGCCCTACATTTTCATACAGCAAGACTCTTAATTCAGAGTCTCCCAGTCTCCAGGTTTAGGTATAAGTGAGCATGTCCTTGGCACAAAAAAAGAAAGAGAAAAAGAAAGGAAAGAAAAAAAAATACAATGCAAGCACATTAGAGCAAATTAGGCTATTAACATTGAGAAGAGAACAGAGGATCAATAGGCATCTGCCTCGTTTAAAGGCTTTAAAGGACCCTGCAGTGTCCTTAAACCATTAGAGGGAGATTATGATCTGCTCACAATTTATCACATGCAGATGTGACGGTCATTAAAATCACCAGTGACACCAGTGATCACCGATTACCGCAGCTCCGCTGTGATAGCAGGCCTTTGATGTGCAGGTGAAGTTGATGGAACTTAACGTTCAATGTAAAAGCAAGTCAGCATGTTTGCGCCTGTTTACCTTAATTACACATTCTATAATCATATTCCATGCAAAGGCGAGTTTTATTGATTATGTAATTAAAAAATATGAGAAAATGTTTCGTACATGCACACGGGAGAATGAACAGTTGTTTAATTACTAGATTTAATATGTAGTTAAGAACAAATGTAACAACACCAACACACATACGTGTGTGTGTGTGTGTGTGTGTGTATGTGTGTGTATATATATATATTATTATTTTTTTTTTCATTCATTCATTCATTCATTTATTATCTTCCGCTTTATCCTCTATTAGGGTCGCGGGGGGGTGGGGGGTTCCCCATGCCCTTCCAGGGGAGAATGTTTCGGGCACTGGACAGACACACCAATGGACAGGGCTCCAATCTATCGCTGGGCACACACTCACTCACACAGACACACTTTATGTGGGGCAATTTTGGAGAACTCAATTGACTTGGTCCATGTTTTTGGACTGTGGGAGGAAACCGGAGAACCCGGAGAAAACCCACGCAGACACGGGGAGAACATGGAAACTCCACCTAGATTGGGATTCGAACCGGGAATCCCTAGTGCTGAGAGGAGAACGTGCTAAACCACTAAGCCACCGTGCCACCCATATATATATATATATATATATATATATATATATATATATATGTATATGTATATACTGTATAGAGAACAGTGATGGTGGCTCAGTGTTTAGCACATTCTCCTCTCAGCACTAGGGATTCACGGTTCGAATCCCAATCTGGGTGGAGTTCCCATGTTCTCCCCGTATCCGCGTGGGTTTCCTCCGGGTTCTCCGGTTTCCTCCCACAGTCCCAAAACATGGATCAAGTCAATTGAGTTTTTCAAATTGCCCCATATAGAGTGTGTCTGTGTGAGTGAGTGTGTGCCCAGATATAGATTGGCGTCCTGTCCTGGGTGTATCTGCCCAGCCCCCGAAACGTTCTCCCCTGGATGGGCATGGGTAACCCCCCCATGACCCTAATAGAGGATAAAGCGGAAGATAATGAATGGATGGATGTAACAGTGGTACAGAGTTTGTATATTTGGGGTGAGACGTCCTCATAATTACCTTTACCATGAAATTTTATGTATCAAAATCATCAAACTGATCTATCATGTATATGTATATACAGTATTTATTAAATGGGTAGCTTTGGTCCTTAAATCTGACTGGCTAAGCCATTTGTCCAACCAGGACATCACTGACAATAACACACACCTCTGAGCACTTCACATTCGTATCAATGCCTGATATTAATATTTTATATTAATATACACAGATTAATATACACAATGAGCCGATACCCAATCAGCACTAAACCTGTTACAGTTCTTTTTATAAACCTGTGTTCTATAATTTGGCCTCAAGGCAAATTAAACCCTATCCTGTTACTAAGGGATCAACGTTTACTTAAAAAACTGGATTCGATTACGTAGTAAAATACCAGGTTATTAACAACTTTGTTTTAAATAAACTCATTTATGAATTAAACCTCAATTTTTTATTATCTTAACCGTTTTATGAAAGCACTCGAAGTTGTTTAAGTAATTTCAAGTTCAAGTAATTTATTTATATAGCACTTTTTACAATAGCACATTGTCTCAAAGCAGCTTTACAGTGTTAGAAACCTTTGAACCCCCAAAGCGCAAGCCGAAGCAACAGTGGCAAGAAATTTTATGTTGTTATCTTAAGGAACATGCCCATGGTAGGTTGTGTATTATTGCAAATAAACTGTATTCCGCTTCGNGCACTCGAAGTTGTTTAAGTAATTTCAAGTTCAAGTAATTTATTTATATAGCACTTTTTACAATAGCACATTGTCTCAAAGCAGCTTTACAGTGTTAGAAACCTTTGAACCCCCAAAGCGCAAGCCGAAGCAACAGTGGCAAGAAATTTTATGTTGTTATCTTAAGGAACATGCCCATGGTAGGTTGTGTATTATTGCAAATAAACTGTATTCCGCTTCGCTTTGGGCCTAACAACACCATTTTAAAGTGATTTATTCACAATAATGCTACGCCCTCTAGTGCCTTATTGCTTTAATATAATATATATGTGGAATTTGCTGACACTTGGGTAACACGGCACCTTGTTTTGACCGCGATATCCAAACTTTTGTATAAGACTGGAGTGTGTGCTCATGTTTACTTGTATCTTTTGGTTAAGGCAAGCCTAAAATGAGCTTTTCATTATCTCCTGATGCAGCCACTCCTTTGACTTTGTCGTGTTGTTGAATGTTGATGAAAGCTGGACGTGCACCCCCCTCATCCCCCTGCGTGCCCTCCCAATAATGGCCCTAAATGAAAATAAAATGACTATTCCCTATTCATCAGTTGTTATGCTAAAGTGCTAACCTCAGAGTGACCGTAGTGTGAAGACGGGGCCGGGGGTCTGTCGGGGGTCTGCCAGGATTTGGCTGCAGCTGAATGCGGCTGGGGCTGAGCCTTCTGTTCTCCATATGGCTGCATTGTCTTGGTAATGCAGCACACTTCTGGCCTCAGCGCTACAGAATACACTGCTGCTGCGGTTCACACACAACCACATTAGCTAGCAGACTGCAAAGTGGCCCCCAACCAGGGGAGTGTGTAATACATGATAACTATGGCAAGTCAAAAGCAATGATCGGATGGACTCGCAGACATGCACGTCCATCTACCCACACAGGGTTATGTCACAGCGAAGCAATTATGTTAGATTCTACTAAATTGTGTAATGGACCGTCCTCTTTTGTTTGTCAAATAATCGGTATGTTTATAATAATAATAATATTAATACATTTTATTTATATAGTGCTTTTAGGGACCTCAAAGACGCTTTAAAAAACGAATAGAGCAGCAAATCATTAAAACACACAAGACATATTAAACATTAGTGCAGTTGTACAATAAGAAAAGCTAAATTAAAAAGTTTTAGGCAGAGCATTCCATAGTGAGGGGGCAGCAACAGAAAAGGCTCTATCACCCCAGATAATTATAAAAAGACAAAAAAAATAAATTAATTGGGACATACTGCTAGTGGTGGCATACTATTCAGCATAAAAAAGCTTCTTATTCTCTGATCTCAATGTAAATAAAAATGAAATCACACATACGAATTGATGAATAGTATTTTATTTTCTGTAAACAGATGCTCATTTGTAAAAACATTATATTCAGAACCATAAGCAACCTTCTTTGCCTGGTGGAGTCCTTTATGTTAATTGAAAAAGGGATGATTATGGTTCTAAGTTGCCCGCAAATAATTGTGAACTATTACCATGTCCAGCTTGTAATAATAAAATGCATAGAATTCTTTTTGTAAGCTTCCAATCAGAACCATTAATAAGAACATTATCCACCAATCTCAAGAACCAGCTCACCCTGCAGGACCTTTTAAGCGAGCAAAGTTCAGAATATATATATATATATATTTGGTAATTTAGCAGATGCTTTTATCTAAAGCGGCTTAGAAGGTGAGCACAGGGTTAACCACAACATCCCTGGAGCAATGAGGGTTAAGGGTCTTGCTCAAAGATCCACATTGGTAACTTCAGTGGACCTGGGATTTGAACCCGCAACCTTCAGATTGATAGCCCAACACCCTAACCACTGCCCCCATCAGAATACTTTATTAATTCCCGGGGGGAATTTGTAGTTTTTACAAATGCTCCATTAGTCGTGTTTATATATACAAAAGGGCAATATAAAATGTACAAAATGTAAAATAAAAATGTACAATAAGCGCAGTAAAATTAAAAATTAAAGTACTAAAAATACACAATGAAGTGAGAGTAAAGTGGCATGTGTACAGTATGAATATCTGTGCATTTCTGTTCAGCTCTGTTAAGTTCTTTCCAGTCTTCTTGTGTCTTTGTGGATCCTTACAAAAAGAATTAAAGAACTTTGTTTTTGAAGAGTGTTGGTAGAAATGCTCCATTTCTATCATTTAAAAAAAAAGAAAATGGTTTTATCTCTAAACAACGCGTTTTAAATTAATTCACTATTTTAAATTACTCGTGAACTGTTCTGCTTTACCTTTCTCCACCTCGGACGGTTTGCCTCCACCCTTCATTTGTTCCATGAATCTTTTTCCATGTTCTCGTTCCTCTTCTTCCGTCCCCATCTCTTTTTTCCCCTCCTGTGCTGAGCTTTACATTTCTAGCTGGTGTCCACAGTGGACGTTGGAAATAGTTTAGCTCTGATGCGTCTCTACTCTCGCAGGCTCCCGCAGTTGTTCAAGGTCACCTGGTCAATGAATATGAAGGCTCTTCCTATTACAACTCTGTCAAAGACAAATAACAAAGTGTTGCTAAATGAAATGCTACATTGCACCATTTTGTGGAGGACAAGGGACATTTTCAGCATGGCTGCCCGCGCACTCACCTCACGGCCGTCCCCTGGTGAAACCACTTTGTTTGAACCTAAGGAGTGAGAATTGACAAAGCAAGCTGGGAGCATTTGTTTCATCTGCTGAGCCAAAGATTGAAAATGATTTCCCAACGCCCGTCTGAGGATCCTGTGAAAGGGGTCATCAATTATTTCCTGCCTGCCCCGCTGCCGGTGTGTGCAGGCTGTTTTTACTGAGCACGGGTTTCTGCCTGAGCGCCTGCCCAGCCACTCTCTTAGCTAGACAATATTGATGGAGAAAGCGGTCAAAGTAAACAGAGTCCGAAAAGTCTGTGGGCACTTTCTTATTCTCTCCCCTATCCCCCCCTCCCCTGTTGCTCTGTTGCCTATAAAATAACAATGAATGTAATTAATTTACAGACAAATTATTATGAGATGCATTAGGAGGAACACCACCTGCTCATGCTGTTGTCAGCCACCACACTGTCACAAACATACAGTCTTAGGCAAATATTTGGGCACCCCAGTCAAACTTCCTGTTTTGTTGACTTTCACTATGAAAATTATTTTTAAAAATACATTAAAACACTTGAATGCGATTCATATTTATTATTTTATAAGAATTATTTATTGCTATACCTTTAATAGGTCTACCCTTTATTGTCCCATTGTAATAACATTACATAAATAATAAATAACATTTATTTAAGTATATATTAAATGTTAACAGAAATTAATTGAAGAAAATATTTGGTGCTTTATTATATTATTTTATTTACCGAAAACAAAAGATATGTTTAAAAAAGTCATTTAAACAATGAACTTAAGACAATTGAAATGACTAAATTTTATTTGAATACAAATTTAATGAGCAACTTTATTTCTCTTAATTTTTTTTTTTTTAAACTTTATTTTATTATTTAGCATTCAGTTTCGACAGGTCTCATCATACACTCATGTTATTTACACTCACATGTCGAGTCGCTTTAAGAGATCCAGCACAGTTCTATAACCAACATGAAGAAAAGCTGAAAGAACATGCCAAACTTCCGTTCTTCTAATTACAGGATTTATTTAATCATACATCATTACAGCTCTAAAGAAAGTCTTGCTGTAAATGGAGTGCTAAAGAAAATTAAAAGCCTAGAACAAAGAGGGCTTGCTTTATGTAAACAAAGGCGGCATATCTTACGCGGTTAGTAGTGAGACAAGTAAATTCTGATTTTGCTGAACTAGCTGAGGCTCAGCTGTAAGCAAACCTTTTTCCACATTTTGTGAAAATTGCCTTTTAAATTGGCTTTTTAAAGCTGTGAGCAGTGGGCTAATGTCTGGAGGCCCAGACTCAGCCTGAGCCTGTCAGTGATTTATGGCGCAGGTCAGCTGTAAATTGACTCGTATGCAAGGAATGCAAATGGAAGCCGGCCCGTTTGATGGAGAAGCCCATTCCCAGGCTTAAATGTTCCAAATTAACCACACTAACTCACATGGCACATACAGACATTTTGCCTGCTCTTGAATCCACAGACCCCTCCCACAGTCCACCCGAAACTATATCTGAATCAGAAGTCCATTTACTGCACAAACAATGCAATTGCTCTGGATTTCCTACGACTGATAGACTTAATGAGGCTTAGAAATTGTAATATTTTGAATATATACGTATATATGTATGTATGTATGTGTATGTATGTGTATATATATATATATATATATATGCTGTTGTTGAATTTACTGATATATGTATAAACTTACATTTATATTATATATAAAACATTTCTTTATATTTTTACAGACACTTTATTTACTCCTTTATAATTCTCCACATGTAATGGGCAAAAAATGGACATCTTTGGTTAATTTCTTCGTTTTAATTTTTTGTAAGTGAAAAAATAAACATTTAAAAGAATAAATAAAGAATAAAGAGTACAACAGTTATGACACGTCATTTTTCTATTTTTATTTTTATCATTTTAGTTTCAATTAATTTCACCAAGGTTTGCAGACAACATACTATATTTATAATGGTCCTTATGTTTCATGTTTTTGCAGCACGTCAGGACATATGTGCATTGAAACACTTATGATGAGGCACAGTAAGAACACTGTACACATAATATACACAAAATATACCCCAAGTATGCACAAATTGTGCAGCGCTACAGATGTTACTGTGAGAAAAAACATCATGTAGTAAATTGGCATTAAAAAAAAGAAGTTAAACTGACTTGGCATATTGTCCATATCAGTATTGTACAAGATGTACAGTGGTAACAGTAGTGTGCTGTGCTGTGATACGTTTCAGTATAAGGCTGTATATGTGAGGATGTGTCAAATTACTGACATTGGAAAATCAACAGTATGTACTGTAAGCGGCGCTGTCCACATCCACAATACTACAATTTATTGTGTGTGATTGTACAGATTGTATGTAATGATTGTAAACGCATGCAATAATTGTACAGTTCATTAAACTCAAAGAATCCCTTACACACTGTACGCCAGTCAAACAGATGAAATGGATGAGAGGAACAAACAAATGGTGCAAACATTATAAATCAAAATCCAGTGTGTCTTGCAAAATAATAAAGCAGGATGCTTAACACCAGTTACGCACATCTTGTTGTTCTAAAATTAATATCAGAGTCATTTAATATCGTTTAATGTCATTTAAATTTTGCAAAAATATATTTTAAAAAATGTTATTACTAAAAGAATAAAAAAAAGTCCAGTGAGCGTGTTTTATCTCGGGGGCCAGCAGATTTGCCGAAGGGGACAAAAAGCTCGGAACGCACTTGTTCCCTGTGGACCGTCATTAAATGTTATTCCATCAAATGTACAGACAGTTTACAAGCGGCTCAATTTGTAATGCTTTCATCTTTGCCCTAGAGATGCACTTTCACTGCTGTCTGTTTATAGATCTCTGAGGTCTTTTGAGATACGCGACGGTGGCGCTTTCGTTACCTCTGTGTATTCAGAGTTAGACAGCGATTCAAATGGAGGAAAGACAATGCACAGCCTCACAGCAGGAACCCTGACGAGGATGAATTCTGACGTTCATAGACGTTTTTATCACTGTATGTCCAACAACCCACTTCCACTTAAGACTCCAACTCATTACATTTAGTTTATTATCAAGCAAAATAAAATAAGTGCTGTTTTACAGAATAACTGTATCTTCATTATCTGCATTCAGCTTGTGGTCGTGAGCTTTGCTAACATTTAGTACGAGCGCGTTCTCTGCCCGCGATTGTGATAACGTCTCCTACTATTCATTCATTCATTCATTATCTCCCGCTTATCCTCTATTAGGGTCGCGGTGGGGTTCCCCATGCCCATCCAGGGGAGAACGTCTCGGGCGCTGGGCAGATAGACTCAGGACAAGGCGCCAATCCATCGCTGGGCACACACTCACTCACTCTATATGGGCAATTTTGAGAATTCAATTAACTTGATCCTTGCTTTTGGACTGTGGGAGGAAACCGGAGAACCCGGAGGAAACCCACGCAGACACGGGGAGAACATGAAAACTCCACCCAGATGGGGATTCGAACCGGGAATCTCTAGAGCTGAGAGGCAAACGTGCTAAACCACTAAGCCACCGTGACGTCTCCTACTAATGCTGTAAAAGTTAAGGAGGGACACTATTATGTTAAGTGTCATTGGTTTACAAATTATGGAC
Organism: Corydoras maculifer; assembly: GCA_019802435.1. Taxonomy (NCBI): domain Eukaryota; kingdom Metazoa; phylum Chordata; class Actinopteri; order Siluriformes; family Callichthyidae; genus Corydoras; species Corydoras maculifer. The sequence goes on from JAFMOD010000119.1 coordinate 1,079,395, forward strand.
GTCACAGTACAGGACTTTTGTATTGGGCAACAAATTGTGACTTCTAAATTAGCGCCATTATTCCTTAATACAGCGACTATCATTAGTGGTTAGAAGATGCAATATTTGCCTGTATATATTTATAAAACTTGGTGATTAAACCTCTTTATCATTATTTTTTTGTCTAAAAACCCATGTGACACAAATATCAGTTTTGTTTCTGCAACAAGTTAATTTTTGGTTTAATTTTACGCACAAAACATGAGGTGGTGTTTCCTGCATGAATGTAGGATGAATGCAGAAGGTAAAGATGTGCATCAAAAGTAATACAATAAACCATTAGTGATTAGTGCTGTATAATCAAAATCATTGTTACAGAATAAATATTCGTATTGTATGAACTTGGGACAATTTGTTAAATTATCTGTACAAGCTATTTACTATAAGGATGCAGACAAATCCAATTAATTGAATTAATATCATTGAAACTGTATTATGGGGGGGCACGGTGGCATTGGGACGTCCGCCTTTCAGCGCTGGGGGTCCGGGGTTGAATCCTGATCTGGGTGGAGTTTCCATGTTCTACACCCCATGTCTCTCAGAGCTTTCAGGTTCCATGGTTTCATCCCACAGTCTAAAATAATGGATCCATGGCCCCTATAATGTGTGTGTGTGTGTGTGTGTGTGTGTGTGTGTGTGTGTGTGTGTGTGTGTGTGTGTGTGTGTGTGCGATGGATTGGCACCTTGTTCTTGCTGTATCTGCACTGCACCTGACACATTCTCCCCCTGGATGGGCACAGAGAACACCCCCCCCCAGTATAGGCTTAAGCAGAAAATAATGAGATGAAATCATTATATTAATTAGTTTTAAAGCCGATGCATTTTTTGATAAAAGTAACACTAAAGACACCTGCAGAAATCTACCTGTAAACATTAGAGTCGTTTAAAGGTATTAGGGTTGTTACAGGAACTACAGGGATGTGCCTTGTACAGCCAATTGAAGCGAAATTAGACCCAAACAAATGGAAATCAAAGGGATGTCAACATTGTGTGGTTAAAGGTAAAAAGGCTGAAGGTGTGCGTGTGTGTGACGGACACGGAGCTATTATTAACATTTATGTAATTAAAAATAAAAATAAAAAGTTTAGTTTCTATGATTTCTGTGTCAAAACCATCCAAAAATATTAAAAATATATAAATGTTAAAATCTATTCTACACTATTAATGCTCCAAATATGCCTTTTGTAGACTAGGTGTTTCAGAGAAGAGGTTCTGGGTGGCAATAGGCTTTTGTGTTCTTGTTTTTTTTTTTTTTTTTTTTTGTTTCTTATTCCTTTAACTACTCAGCCATGGTTCTGTGGGTTCCAGATCACAAGGACGGAAGCTGAATAATGTCTTCCTCCTCTTTTGCAGAGGGCCATGCATGATTGATTATAGGATGGCTTTGCCAGAATAGCAAAGACAGTGGCTTTTGTCCAAATCTGCACAAAGTAGGGTCTAACAAAGAGAGTTACTGCTCGTGTTCTAATACGTCATTCCTGAACGTTTGGCCAACGTCGTCCGAGGCGTTCCAATTTATGAGAATCTGCATCACTCTTGCGGTTAGACTGAGATAAGCATTCACTTTATTTATAAGGAAGATTTGCCAATTCGCGTTGTTTTAAGTCTGTACACAAGTTTAACTGAAGATGAATAGAAGCAACTGGTGCACAAACAATATCATTATTTTTGAATACGTCTTTTTATTGCATTTCCTGTTTTTCGTTTCCAATTTTAGAATAAAAACTGTAGCAAATGCTATTTTTAAGGCTAACCGACGTGACGGTTACTCTAACATAACACACACATGAACACACATGTCCATGTTCTCATATATTAACATAATCGTCCTTTATGTCATGACCAATATGTTTGCCTTCACCCTGCCATACTGAAAAGCTGAAACTGGTTCTGGTGGGAACTACAGCCCAAGGCAGAGAAATACACACTTGGGACATGTGCACACACACACACACACACACACACACACAGGGACGAGTGACATGATTTGAATGATCCTGTATTTAAGCACTTTGTCTCTGCCACACCAGATGAGACACATGCCAGATTTACTTTTTCACATTGCAGGTTAAAGACATTCGCTCAGAACTGTGCCACAGGGAGCTTTCAGTCCTGTGGGGACATTCCAGCTCTGTTGCTTCCAATTCAGACAAAACAAGCATGAATCTATTACAGCTGATAACCTCAGAGACCCTCTCATATCAAAGCACCTTCAAAGCTGAAACACATCTCCCTGTATTGTTCATGTCAGAAACCTTATTCATTAAGGTGAAATAAATCACTGTGTTCTCCACTTATTTGTCATCAGAGTTTAGAGAACACTAAATCCATGAGTGTGAGTGTGTGTATGAATGTAAGTAGACATTTTATGTATGTATGTATGTATGTAGTAGGATATTGTGCTGCACTGTATTAATGTACTGTATGGATGCAGCTGTGTGTATTTATTATTAAAAACAATCAATAAACCATAAACAATGGTGGCTTAGTGGTTAGCATGTTCTCCTCTCAGCACTAGGGATTTCCTCCAGGTTTTCCGGTTTCCTCCCACAGTCCAAAAACATGGATCAAGGTCAATTGGATCCTCCAAATTGCCCCATGTTGAGTGTGTGTTTGTGTGTGTGTGTATGTGTGTGAGTGAGTAAGTGAGTGCCCATCGATAGATTGGCGTCCTGTCCTGGGTGTATCTGCCCAGCACCTAAAACGTTCTCCCCTGGATGGGCATGGGGAACCCCCCCCCCCCCCCCATGACCCTACTAGAGGATAAAGCAGAAGATAATGGATGGATGGATGGAATAAGCCATAAACATTTAAATTCAGTTTGCTTCACTGTAAAGAAGGTTTATTAGGGCCTTTAGATTAAAGAGTGTAATTAAAACTAAGATTTTCAGATTTTCAGAAATTTTGTCAAAGCTTAAACCTGGATTAAGATCATATAGGGGTTAAATAAACAAATGTACGGCGGCATGGTGGCTTAGTGGTTAGTATGTTCTCCTCTCAGCGCTAGGGATTCCTGGTTCAAATCCCAATCTGGGTGGAGTTTCCATGTTCTCCCTGTGTCCGTGTGGGTTTCCTCCGGGTTCTCTGGTTTCCGCCGGATGGATGGATCAAGGTCAATTGAATTCTCCAAATTGCCCCATATACAGTGTGGCTGTGTGCGTCTGTGTGAGTGTGTGTATGCCCAGCGCTCAAAACGTTCTCCCCTGGATGGGCATGGGGAACCCCCCCCCCCCACGACCCTAATAGAGGATAAGGTGGAAGATAATGAATAATGGAATGGATAGATGACCAGATGTTATATAATTAATAATGTGATAAATGTTTTATAATGCATGATAAATCAAAACACATTTCTAATAACTAGTAAATATTTCCTGTGCAAATTTGTAAAATCAATGTGAAATATTAACAAAACACTGCACCGAAAATCCTAAATTTATTGACTATTCTCTTTCATTGTTCAATAAACAACATGGAAAAAAGTAAAACCATTTAAATCATAACAATCTCCACTTCTGCACAATCCCCATTAACCAACATGGACCCTCGCCATGGTTGGATAATAATAATAATAATAACCCAAAAATAACTCCCGCCGTTTGGGATATTTAACAGCATGTTTCCTGGTGTGGGGGGAACATTAACTCTAAGTATGTGTTAGTGACAGAGATTGGCCTAAATATCATCTCTGTGTGACTCCAGTCTTCAGTCTTTAATTCATGTCTGCATAAAAGGCTTCCCTGCCAGGATTATATCAGCATGATTAGGCTCACTTTCTAACAGCTTTTATACCACTGCCCATCAGCTTCCAGCTGCAATAGAAACACTTACATCTGTATTTTACACACACACACACACACACACACACACACACACACACACACACACACACTGCATTATGGAGGAATTATGGAAGGGGTTGGCATTTTGCATTTCTGGATTTATTAAAAAGTCTATATACAGTACCAGTCTAACGTTTGGACACGCCCCCTTCTTGCTCTATTGTCCATGTCCTCCACTTATCATATAGATGGACACTGTAGTTTTCTGCAGTCCATCTGTGTTCTTTGTTGTTGTTCGTCTCCTGTTGGTTCTCTGTTAGTCAGGAGCATCACAGAACAGGTATCACTTGGGTGGTGGATTGTATTTTGTCAGTTCTGCAGTCACACTGATGTGGTGAGGGGCTTAGTGCAGCAGTGCTGCTATAGTTTCACTTCTCAACCTCAATGACACTGCTGGGATAGGACTAATGCACCCACCAAATAATCTCTACTCTGTGGTGGTACTATTGCGGTTCTGAGCATCAGAGAACAGAGTACACAGTATGTACTGTAGAACACAAAGAAAATCTTTACAGAAAGTGGAACTGAGAACATGGACAATAAGTGAAACAAAAAGGGGGCGTGTCCAAACTTTTGTCTGTACTGTATAACGTGATCCGTGATCTGCAAACTCTTTCCACGCTGTATGTCTCGCCCTGACTTGGATAAGCTGCACACCCATCATCAGCGGAACATCCAACAGCTGTCGTAATTACCTCTAACACCCCCCCCTCCCCTAAAAACCAATGTGCGATCTCTAGTTTATTGCCCCTGCCTCATTACTATAATATACTTTCATTCAGATCAATGCTTTATTAAGCTAACATATTTTAAAGATTCTGTTGAATTAATCTCTCAGTTTTCAATTGCTTTCAGATTGATTTACTCAGTTTGTCTTGTCCTAGAGAAAGATTATTTAAAAAATTATAATAAAATTCAAAAATAACAAACAAAAAAAAATTCTCACTTATGGAACTTTAAATTCTTTTTTAAGACATATTTTTATTTTATATTCAAATATGCTGATTCAACCTATTAGTTTTAATAGAAAAGTGCAATTATTATTATTATTATTATTATTATTATTATTATTATTATTATTATTAGTGCCCAGAGACAAATTGGCGCCTTGTCCTGGGTGTAGCTGCCCAGTGCCCAAGACGTTCTCCCCTGTATAGGCATGGGGAACCCCCCTCCCCCCACAATCCTATTAGAGGATAAAGCGAAAGTTAATGGAGGGATGGATTATTATTATTATTATTATTATTATTAGGTTAGAATCTGTCAGTTGTGGCTCCGATGATTTTCCAAGCAGATTAAATAAACAGCTGCAGAACTCCCGCTTCTTAAAAAGCCGTTCCTAACAGTTTAAGAGTTTTCTGCTGAGTTATTAATTTATATTAATAGATGACTGCATGAGCAAGAAGTGACAGAGCGAGAATAAGCACTGCAATAATAGATTGTAGGAATAAGTAGAGCATTAAAGTAAACAAATCATTTCCCATTCAGGAGCACGTGTGTTCATTTACGATGATCGCTTAATAGGACTGGTGCGAGTGCTTACCGTGTAAATGAAGCTCTTGACTTCAGGGCTCACGTTCTGTCTCTCACTCATGTATTTATTTACTTTGCTCCGCCATAAAGATGCGTCTCACGGCCTGCCGCTCGCGCTCAGATAAATTGATCCGTGTCGGATCACCTGCGGCTCCGTGGCACGGATGGAGAGCGGGACGGCGAGAGAGCCCGAGCGGCTCGCGGCCCCATCAATAAAATCCTACTGTATACATTCGGCGAGGTGTGCAGTCAGTCGAGAAGGTCTGAACACAACGCAGAGGCCCCAAAGCTGCAGCGAAATTGTTCAGTCACTCGGCCCTGACTGACAAAATGGGGTGCAAATGTTAAGTACAGCTTCAAGTAAAGAATGAGGGCATTAAAGAAGGGTGTTAGACTAAAATCCAATAGAAAAGAAAACACCATCACGGCCACAGCCGAACACACACGGCGGCGCTGCGAAATGCGAAGCCTGATAAAGGAAGTTACAGTGCGTTTAATGGGCTGGGTTCAAAACGCACCTCTATTATACAGAGATGCTAAGCTGCCCCTCTGTGCTCTCTCTAACCATTAAACTTATTCCATTCCAAAACTTCAGCAAACATCCCACGGTTATTTATTTTCCTCTCCTCCCAAACGCACGGCGTGTTTAATCAGATGGCCGTTTTGTCCTTTTCAAACTCCTGAGTTATTAATATGCGGCTGATGAGATGCCAGCTGACGCCGTTAAGTTTCTTAATGACAGTGATGGCCTTTAAAAGCACATCGAGGGAATTTTGTCATCTGATTTGCTGCTGCTCAGCAGTGCTTTCCTCGTTAATGAATTTTTAATACCCTTAATGACAGCAGAAGAATGATGTAATTAAGGAGACCAAGTTAAGGGAAACGCTGACCAACACTTTTTTTCTGGAGAATTTCTTAATGGCACTTTCGTTAAACGATCATATCGTTTTAATGAATTGATCGTCTTTAAAGGACCGATCCCTTAACGGGTTAAACCTTAATCAGGGACTACAGATGAATCCAACGTGTAATGCACACCAGGCCAAAGCTGTAGGGAAGATGACCATTCATTCATTATTCATTATCTTCCATTCATCCAGGGGAGAACGTTTCGGGCGCTGGGCAGATACACCCAGGACAGGACGCCAATCTATCGCTGGACACACACTCACTCACACAGACACACTCTATATGGGGCAATTTGGAGAACTAAATTGACTTAATCCATGCTTTTGTACTGTGGGAGGAAGCCGGAGAACCCGGAGGAAACCCATGCAGACACAGGGAGAACATGGAAACTCCACCCAGATTGGGATTCGACCCGGGAATCCCTAGTGCTGAGAGGAGAACGTGCTAAACACTAAGCCACCGTGTCACCTGCAAGATGACCAGTATGTCCGAATATGCAGTAGGCATCAGGCAGTAGGTGAAAACTCCTCACATGACCTACTGAGTTGAAAACTATTCAAAAGTAAGAATCCACAGCACACTGTACTACCCATAATTCACCTGGTGATAAAGACAATGTGTTGGAAGGCGGCTTTTGCACACGTTATTTGCAGATCCTTATGTAAAATATTCACATGTTCTGTACCATCCATTATCTTCCACTTTATCCTCTACTAAGGTCGTGGGGGGGGTTCCCCATGCCCATCCAGGGAAGAACGTTTCGGGCGCTGGGCAGATACACCCAGGACAGGACGCCAATCTATCGCTGGGCACACACTCACTCACACAAACACACTCTATATGGGGGCAATTTGGAGAACTCAATTGACCTTAATCCATGTTTTTTAACTGTGGAAGGAAACCGGAGAACCTGGAGGAAACCCACGTGGACACTGGGAGAACATGGAAACTCCACCCAGATTGGGATTCAAACCGGGAATCCCTAGTGCTGAGAGGAGAACATGCCAACCACTAAACCACCGTGCCACCCTATGTGTTATGTACTTTATATTTAAAAATGTAACCTAAAATATTTAATATTGGGTGGAACAAAATCTGATTCTGATTCTGATAAGTGATTCTGATAAGTGATTCTGATAAGTGGAGAACAGTCCATTTTCAGTGCTGGAAATCCAGGTTCGAATCCTGATCTGGGTGGAGTTTCCATGTTTTTGTCCGGCTTCTCCGAATTTCCTCCCACAGTCCAAAAACATGGATTTAAAGTCAATTAAATTCTCCAAATTGCCCCATATAGAGTGTGTTTGTGTGAGTGAGTGTGTGCCCAGTGATAGATTGGCACCCTGTCCTGGGTGTATCTGTCCAGCGCCCGAGACGTTCTCCCCGGGCATGGAGTTGGTTAAGTGTGAAACAATGTCCTCTTTGATGTCATGTTCACCAAGTTAAATCTGCGGATTTATTTCTGAATAAAAAGCCCTCGTTAGGACTTTTACAATAAAGAAATAAAGACGAGGACAAATACAGTGTCCGTCTGAGTCATGTGTGATCAGTATGTGAATAATAGTATAAACGGCGTGTCCTCTTTTTCTTGGCAGTGGAGGGCAGATCGCTTTTGGCAAAATGTATTTTCATGCTCAGTAAAAGAGCAGTGTTCATGATATCGATTAAGAAAAAAAAGGAAGACACGTCCCTTGGCAATAAAAGGAATAGGGAATGATTAATGTCCTTTTCAGTGGAAGAAATTATATGGAATAAATTAAACTACAAAGCAGCAAATTGAAAAATAAGGATGCAAACGAATGTTGAATGCCTAATTTCTCAGAAAGAAAAATAGCTTATTAGGTTTAAAATGTTGAGGGATTGGCAAAAAATCAAGTTATAAACTGTAATGACTGAGGCTTTAACGTCGTTTAGCAACCCGACTGTCAGAAAGGGTTTAAAATCAGAGCGACGGAGAGACCAAATAAAACATCATAGATATTCCTATATATATATATATATATATATATATATATATATATAGGCGGAACGGGGGATTAGTGTTTAGCATGTTCGCCTCTCAGTGCTAGGGATTCCCGGTTCGAATCCCAATCTGGGTGGAGTTTCCATGTTCTCCCCGTGTCCGCGTGGGTTTCCTCCGGGTTCTCCAGTTTCCTCCCACAGTCCAAAAACATGGATCAAGTTAATAGAATTCTCAAAATTGCCCCATATAGAGTGTGTCTGTGTGAGTGAGTGTGTGCCCAGCAATGGATTGGCGCCCTGTCCTGGGTCTATCTGCCCAGCGCCCGAAACGTTCTCCCCTGGATGGGCATGGGGAACCCCACCGCGACCCTAATAGAGGATAAGCGGGAGATAATGAATGAATGAATGAATGAATTTTGCATTGATATTGAATAATCTTTGTTTATTTTGTATTCTTTTTTTTTTTAATGTAAACCTTTGCATAGCCTCCAACTAACACACACTATGGGTTTATGCACTGCTGCATATATATATATATATATATATATATATATATATATATATATATATATATATATATACACACACACATACATACATACATACATATCATATATATGATACAGAGGACTGCCGACCCAGTTCTCAAAACGTCCTGCTTCCATGAGATACCAAATTCTGTGGTTCGGGTATCTACTTGAGTGTAGGTACTAGTTATGATATAGTGAGCACTAGTTAACTGGAAAAGCACCACGAGTTATAAGTAAGCTTGTATATGTATTAACCAAGCGATTGTAGGACGCATCCCAGCCGCCATATTAAAATAACACAGCGTGTTCACACCATCACTGTAAGTTCCACTGTTCCTTTACAATCATTAAACCATTAAATGTTGGACTTAATCCTAATTAATCGGGATAATCATGTTCAGGTTTGTAGCTGTAGTTACTTACACTTGTAAGTGTCATGATTACATGTCTCAGCTCCAGTTGAATCATGGAACAGCGCAGGTCAGCTTTTTTTCTTCTACATTGTATTTTGATTTGGTCCTAAATATCTTCACAGATTTAAACTAGTGTTTTATTACTGATTGTATATTGCAATAATATAATAGCGGCGTAGCGGCTCGGTGGCTTAGTGGTTAGCACGTTCGCCTCTCAGCGCTGGGGATTCCCGGTTCGAATCCCCATCTGGGTGGAGTTTCCATGTTCTCCCCGTGTCTGCGTGGGTTTCCTCCGGGTTCTCCGGTTTCCTCCCACAGTCCAAAAACATGGATCAAGTCAATTGAATTCTCAAAAATTGCCCCCTATAGAGTGTGTCTGTGTGAGTGAGTGTGTGCCCAGCGATGGATTGGCGCCCTGTCCTGGGTCTATCTGCCCAGCGCCCGAGACGTTCACCCCTGGATGGGCATGGGGAACCCCACCGCGACCCTAATAGAGGATAAGCGGGAGATAATGAATGAATGAATAATAGTGGCTTAGTGTTTAGCACGTTCACCTCTCAGCGCTGGGAATCCCGGTTCGAATCCCAATCTGGGGGGAGTTTTCTGCTGTTTCTGCCCAGCACACAGAACCTGAAACGTTCTCTGAAACCCCCCCCTCCCCCTCGTGATCCTAGTGAAGGATTAAGTGGAAGATAATGAATGAATGAATAATACATAATGCAAGCCACTTGTAACGGTGTATTCTGCAAAAGGTGAAAACGTTTATGTACGCGCAAGCGTAAATTTTTTATTTTTATTTTTTAATACAAAATAGCACTAATCACTCATCACCAATCAGTGGTGCTCTGCTCGAACCAACTAGAGGTGCTGAGACATCATGAGCTGCCTTTTGGTGGTTGTTAAGAGTATATAAGAGTTAAGAGTATAGTGTGTGGGTGCGGTAGCTCAGTGGTCAGGGTGTTGGTCTATCAATCTGAAGGCTGTGGGTTCAAATCCCAGGTCCACTGAAGTTACCAATGTGGGTCCTTGAGCAAGACCCTTAACCCTCATTGCTCCAGGGATGTTGTGTATATATATTTATATATATACATACACATGTACATATACATATACACATTCCCGGCTCGAATCCCCATCTGGGTGGAGTTTCCATGGTCTCCCTGTGTCCACGTGGGTTTCCTCCCACAGTCCAAAAACATGGATCAAGTCAATTGAATCCTCCAAATTGCCCCATATAGAGTGTGTCTGTGTGAGTGAGTGTGTGCCCAGCGATGGTTTGGCGCCCTGTCCTGGGTGTATCTGCCCAGCCCCCGAAACGTTCTTCCCTGGATGGGCATTGGGAACCCCCCCGCGACCCTAATAGAGGATAAAGCGGAAAATAATAAATAAATGAATGAATGAATATATATATATATATATATAGCTTGGTAGAGCCCTAAATAGTAATATGTTAAATATGGTGGCCATGGAAGCAACGGAATCTGGGATTGTATAGGAAGAACACACACACATTAAAGATAATAATATAAACCTAACTATATATTTAAAGCTTGGTTATAGTTAGAGGTTAACAGTGTTACATTTCTAAACCAGTCGTGTCTCAAGCAGAACAGAAGGTGTAGACGTGATAATTGGATTTCGGGCATCTATTAAAATTTCTTTTCTGACCTATTTAGCTGTCAGATCTGTACATTTCATCTTCAAGAGCAGAGACGATGCTTTATAATTCTTCATCATGATTTATGATGATGTCGGGTGCGATGATGATTATTTGTCTTTCATTTCAGTGAAAAAGGTCAAGCTGTTTAACCGAATATCTGCAGCATTTTACACTAACACACGTGTTTGCTTTACTTTTTATTACCAGCTTTAATTAATCGGTCATTTATGAGCTCACGTCCTCAAGGGATTTGAGTATATTTGAGTATCCATCCATCCATCCATTATCTTCTGCTTTATTCTCTACTAGGGTCGCTGCCCCTAGGGCAGCACGGTGGCTTTGTGGTTGGCATGTTCTCCTCTCAGCACAAGGGATCCCCAGTTCAAATTCCAATCTGGGTGGAGTTTGCATGTTCTCCCCGTGTCCGCGTGGGTTTCCTCCAAGTTCTCCGGTTTCTTCACACAGTCCAAAACATGGATCATTAATTGAGTTCTCCAAATTGCCCCATATAGAGTGTGTGTGTGTGAGTGAGTGAGTGTGTCCAGTGATAAATTGGTGCCCTGTCCTGGGTTATCTGCCCAGCGCCCGAGACGTTCTCCCCTGGATGGGCATGGGGAACCCCCCCCCCCCCGACCCGAATAGAGGATGAAGCGGAAGATAATGGATGGATGGATGGATGGATTGATGGAAATTGCCCCTATATAGAGTGTGGCTTCATGGGTTAGTGTGCACCCAGCAATGGATTGTCACCTTCTCCTGGGTGTATCTGCCCAGCACCTGAAACCTTCTCCACTAGATGGGCATTGGGACCCCCCCCACCACACACACACACACACACACACACACACACAGACACACACACTCTAGTAGAGGATTAAGCAGTCAACATAATGAGCTGGGAGGAGGGGGTGATGGTGCTTGGTTCCTGGCAACAGGTAGAGTTGGCAGCGTCCAGCACCCCCTCGACCCTGTTCAGCGCAATGAATGATGATTACATTAATGCTATATAAATATTGTTGTATAGCATTTGACTGATTAAATTTAGTGTTAATTATATAAACAAACTGCATGTCTGAGTGAATAATCCACACGAGGTGCAGTGTTCGTAAGTAATGTATATTTTACATAGTGGCAGTTTTATAAAGGCTTTGGGTTATTCTACTAACCTTCGAGTAATTTATAGATAGCTGGATGCAGGTTTTCAAAGTGTGTGTGTGTGTGTGTGTGTGTGTGTGTGTGTGTCACACCCCATTACCTGAGACAGATAGTGGAGGAGAGGTATTAAAACACTGCTCTGTGAGATGGAAACCTTAATTACTTCCTCCCACAATCTCGGTCCTCCGCTGCACACAGATGCTCCAACACCTCTCCAAAACTGTGTGAGCTCCTGTGGATTTACCTGATCCCTCACACACTGATCCCTCACACACTGATCCCTCACACACTGGCCGGTCTCGTTTGGGTCCCACCGCTGTATTACACAAATCTAAATTAAATTCACCTTTTATTCACCTTTAATCTCATCAAAGCTTTCCGTAAAATCAATCTTATGTTCAGACTTTATGTAAAAGTGTCATGTCAGAGAAACTACAACCAAAAAAGACACGCTCATATCATACTGGACCAAACCATAGTCCTGACGAACTGGTGCCACCTTTATACAAATGTGAAAACCATCCATCCATCACTTCCATACTAGGGACTAGGGTTGCGGGGTGGTTTCCATCCAGGGAAGAACATTTTGGGCAGATACACCCAGGACAGGGCGCCAATTCATCTCTCACTCACACTTATACACTATATAGGGGCAATTTAGTACTAAGAGTAGCCAATTGACCTTGAATTGCGTTGAAAACTTCAGCCAGTGTGGAATTCGAACCTGGATCCCCAGGCGAACATGGTGGCCACTTCACCATCATGCCACCCTGTGTGAAAACCGTTCCATCCATCCATTATCTTCCGCTTAATCCTCTACTAGGGTCACGTTTCGGGTGCTGGGCAGATACACCCAGGACAGGACGCCAATCCATCGCTGGGCACAAACTCACTCACACAAACACACTCTATATGGGGCAATTTGGAGCATTCACTTGACCTTGATCCATATTTTTGGACTGTGGGAGGAAACCGGAGAACCCAGAGGAAACCCACGCGGACACAGGGAGAACATGGAAACTCCACCCAGATTGGGATTCGAACTGGGAATCCCTAGTGCTGAGAGGAGAACATGCAAACCACTAAGCCACCGTGCCGCCCAGTGTGAAAACCATTAAAACTGAATACAAACAACTAGTCGAAATAAATGTGTCTGTTTTCTTTTCTTGTGTAACACAATAACTCAGTTCTGAGAATCGAGTGCGTCCTGCAATTAGTAGTTCTTTAACGTGGAGACTTTGCATCAATATAAAAGTTAATTACGTTCCTCCGTTTGATGATGTGCTTCTCAATGAGCTTGTAAACTCTTCTCTTTATGAGACCCATTGTGTCAGAGGTAAACAGTCTGAATTCGCTCAATAACAAGTATATACCAGACAGTTTTAATGAGTACGAATTTATTCATGAGCATCATAAATTACTTCCAGTCAGTCCAATAAAACATTTTGCCTTTGAGCAACTGCTGCTGATAGAATATGAACTTTCAGTAGCTCTTCCTTTAAAGGACTATTTAATTAGAAACGGTTTCCCGTTTGGTGTGAGGTGTGTAAAATCTCAGAGTGAACTTATTACACAGAACCTTTATTAATAATAACAGTTTTAACAACCAGCTGCTTTTAACGTATAAGATGTGAACCATTAATTTTCCTGCCTGATAAGAAACAAACAGACTTCAACCTTTTGGGCTTCATGCTGCTCTGATGTTATGGGATTTGCAGAGATCCTTGAGTTAAATGACATTGATGTGAATGACATCATTACTGTGGGAAAATGAATCACCCATCTTGCATGAGTGACGGGCAAACTTTTGGCCACGCCCCCTTCTTGCATTGTCGTCCTTTTCCTCCACTTATCATATAGATGGACTTTGTAGTTTTATAATTACAGACTGTAGCCCATCTGTGTTCTTTGTTGCTGTTAGTCCCCTGTTGGTTCTGTGTTCTCTGTTGGTCAGGAGCATCAGGTATAATTTGGGTGGTGGATTGTTTATTGTCAGTTCTGCAGTGACACTGATGTGGTGAGGGGGGTTTTAGTGCAGCAGTTCTGCTGGAGTTTCTTTTTTCCACCTCAGTGACACTGCTGGGATAGGAATAATGCCCCCACCCAATAACCCCTGCTCTGTGGTGGTACTATTGGGGTTCTGATCATTAGAACAGAGTACACAGTATGTACTGTAGAACACACACAGATGGACTACAGAATGGAATTGTAGAACTACAAAGTCCATCTTTACTTTTATTATATACATATATGCTGATAACATGTTGCACACATCTTTTGCACACTTTTTGCACATTTATAAATAACTGCTGCAATTACAAACTCTTTAAGATTTTACAATCAGGGACATTTTTTTTTTGGCACATGTGGCTCACACCACTAGGAGGCCGCCTGTTCAAATCCCCATCTGGGTGGAGTTTCCATGTTCTCCCCGTGTCCGCGTGGGTTTCCTTCGGGTTCTCCGGTTTCCTCCCACAGTCCAAAAACATGGATCAAGTCAATTGAGTTCTCCAAATTGCCCCATATAGAGTGTGTGTGTGTGAGTGAGTGTGTGGCCAGCGATGGATTGGCATCCTGTCCTGGGTGTATCTGCCCAGCGCCCGAAATGTTCTTCCCTGGATGGGCATGGGGAACCCCACCGCGACCCTAATAGAGGATAAAGCTGAAGATGATGGATGAATTAATGAAAGAAGACGCATCTCTTTAACAAATACCTGTTGTAAAAAAATTTAAAATAAAATTAATTAGTTAAAAGGGGGGAGGGGGGTGCAGCATCAAATAACAATCAGGTTTAATGAATTTACAGTGTAGTTGGTTTTCTGCATAACTTCTGACCTGTAATGTTCTCATTGCTTTGGTCGCTTCTCATTGCTTTGGATAAAAGCGTCTGCTAAATGACTAAATGTAAATGTGAATGTAAATAAATGTTGTTCTTCGGGTAGGAGAAACGATTTTGGCTCGATATGAGAAAGGATGCAAAGGTAGAGTTTGAAGGTGCGAGAGGGAAGCTGACTGACAGTCTCAATCTCTTCATTCTCTTTCGTTTCCACACAGGAACACACTTCTGTTTCATTAAGTCAGTTGTAATGCATGGAAAGTCACATAACACATTATCCCGCTGTCAGGTATCGGGAGGTCTTTAAAATAAGCAAACCAGCAGCATTGTTTTTTTTTTTAAATGTACACAACCAGAAAAAGGATGAATGAGATATATGTGTAGGGAAAAAACACAGAAATCTGAAAACAAATAGGAGATGTTGGCATGCATCGTAAGTTAAAGTTTGGGAGCACGCTTTGGGAGAGACAGGAACATGTACAGTAACTTAGCAAAGTTGAACAATGTATTAAATGAAAGCATTCCTCTGCACTTCCATTCATCAATGTCAAGCACAGCCGGTTTGTATAGATTTAAATGCACTGATGCATGCGGCCGTCTCTTCCTCCGTCCTCCGTCACCATGGAGGACTGCCTCTGATATCCATCGCACAACGCATGGACCCCCAGCACCAATCAATCTGCTTGCTTTTTTCTACTCTTCATTTGTTTGATCACTTATAAAATATGTTTTATATGTTTATATTCGGGCGGCACGGTGGCTTAATGGTTAAGCATGTTCTCCTCTCAGCACTGGGGATTCCCGGTTAGAATTCCAATCTGGGTGGAGTTTCCATGTT
Source organism: Corydoras maculifer (assembly GCA_019802435.1). Lineage (NCBI taxonomy): Eukaryota > Metazoa > Chordata > Actinopteri > Siluriformes > Callichthyidae > Corydoras > Corydoras maculifer. The sequence goes on from JAFMOD010000119.1 coordinate 1,095,109, forward strand.
CTCCCCATGTCCACGTGGGTTTCCTCCGGTGCCAATCCTCTACTAGGGCCGCAGGGGGGGGGGCTTCCCCATGCCCCATGCCCCAGGGGAGAACGTCTCGGGCACTGGGCAGATAGACCCAGGACAGGGCACTCACACAGACACACTCTATATGGGGCAATTTGTAGAACTCAATTGACTTGATCCATGTTTTTGGACTGTGGGAGGAAACCGGAGAACCCGGAGGAAACCCATGTGGACACGGGGAGAACATGGAAACTCCACCCAGATTGGGATTCGAACCGGGAATCCCCAGCGTTGAGAGGAGAACATGCTAAGCACTAAGCCACGCCCTAAATGAGTATTTATTTATAATTTTTTTATTTTATTTCCAATTCTGCTGAAATTCTGTGGGGAAAAAATACTGCTTTACACTCCATTTGCTTCTAGCAACCTGCAGCATCTTCAACTGCAGAACACACACCTGGAGAAGGGTTTGTGTGTGTGTGCGTGTGTGTGTGTGTGTGTGTGTGTGTGTGTGTGTGTTCCATTTGAACGACGGCGGTTAATACAAAGGCATGTCAGTAATAACCATGTCCCTTTCTGTGGTGACAGAGACAGAGTGGGTGTGCTGGGAGCATTCAGGCCTAAGGAACGCCTGACGGCTCTGATAGATCCTCGCCCAAAGCATTTGAATTTCATGTCCAGGAAGAAGCAGCCATCATTAAAAAACTCTAATTTCTATGTCAGGTGGACTTACAGGTAATCTATCATTTTGTCAGCCTTCTTTCTTTCGTTCTTTTTCCCCCTCCTGTTTGTTCCTACACCTTTCCAAGTGGATTTTGCTGCCTTTCCAATTAAATCTGATGCGAAGGAAATCAAAGGAGAACGTCTGGGGCTATTAAAGCTACATTTTGCTCTGGTCATGTTTTATCAGCGCTGGGACTTTTCCTTCGCTTCAGAGATACATGACGTTTACACGTCATGTGACGCTGATACTGAGTTTAGTGGACTGGTTTGAACCCGAGCCGTCTGCCATGGAACGTTCTGAGGTTTAACTGGTAGAAACCACATGTTATGCAATAGAACGTTTTGGTTAGTACATTCGCCTCTCAGTGCTGGGGATACGGGTTCGAATCCCAATCTGGGTGGAGTTTCCATGTTCTCCATGTGTTCGATTGTGTGTGTGTGAGTGAGTGTACGAGTGGGTGTGTCCAGTGACACAACTTAGCCATCAGCACATTTTTAAATGTGGGAGGAAACCAGAGACCCCTAAAAGCACAGGGAGGACATGCATTTGCCCCACTGGATATCAAACCAAGGACCTTTTTTACTGTGAGGTGGATGCCGCCAAGCATTACTGTAACTGTACCTCATTCAGGTTCGAATCCCAATCTGGGTGGAGTTTCCATGTTCTCCCCGTGTCCACGTGGGTTTCCTCCGGGTTCTCCGGTTTCCTCCCACAGTCCAAAAACATGGATTAAGGTCAATTGAATTCTCCAAATTGCCCCATATAGAGTCTGGTTGTGTGTCTGTCTGTGTGAGTGAGATAGATTGGCCCATCCATGCTCCATCCATCACGCTGATACTGAGTTTAGTGGACTGATTTGAACCCGAGCCGTCTGCCGTGGAACGTTCTGAGGTTTATGCATGTTATGCATGTGGTTTCTACCACATGTTTTGGAAACTTGTCTCAGAGCGAAGAATTTAAAGGTTTTACAGATACACTTACTGTATGAGATTATTACAAATATCAGCAGGTGGCGTGGTGGCTTAGTGGTTAGTACATTCGCCTCTCAGTGCTGGGGATGTAGGTTCGAATCCCAATCTGGGTGGAGTTTCTGTGTTCTCCATGTGTTTGCATGAGTTTTCTCCTGCCGTCCAAAAACATGGATTCAAGGTCAATTGAATTCTCCAAATTGCCCCATGTAGAGTGTGTGTGTGCGTGTTAGTGAGTGTGTGTCCAGCGATAGATTGGCGCCCTGTCTTGGGTGTATCTGCCCAGCGCGCAGATAACGAAATGTTCTCCCCTGGATGGGCATGGGGTAGAATATTAAATGGAAGATAATGAATGAATGAAAATCAGCTTCGTAGAAAGTGTTACCTGTTTGACCTTCGCAGCTGATGCTTAAATTTCCATTTATACCATCTTTAACTAAAGCAACTCGAGGTTAGAGGCTTAACTTATACTTATCTTGTGGTTTCGTCCTTCCAATCCACAGTTTATTGAATCACTGCTTAAAAATAGAGGTTTTTTTCTGTGTAAGTGGATGCAACATGTGGGCTCCGTGCAACTGCAGCGTTACTATCATCACAGTTACGAACAAACATACTGTTACAGATGCTCATTAATTCAGAAATTAGATTTGCTCTTAAATGCGATGATTATTACTTGTTTTGCCAGCAAAACGCTTTAAATAATGCATTTGCGGGAGCAGACAAAGACTTCTGGCCCCGCTGCATGTTGTACATTCTGAAGATAATGGAACTGAAGCAAAACTATGGATTTGAGCAGCGTATTGAAATTGAATTCTTGCTTTGAACATATACTTCCTCGTTTTCTGAATGTCAGCGCTGCGATCAATTCAGTGCTAATTTCGAATAGCTACATATTACATATTACACGGGAGTGTCTGAGTGTTTAAAGCAATGGAGTATTGATGGAGAGGGTGTAGGTTTGAACCCGAGTCACCATTGTGGACCCTGTCTGCTCTATTTGTGCTGTATCATGGTGATTCCAGCACTCTGTAACTCGTATTACAAATTATATAAAAATAATATATTTTATATAATTTAAATATTTATACATTTATATATACCTATCTATTTAATTTCAGTGATTTATTTTGTCAAATTATATATATATATACCAATGATCTACACCGTCTATCTATCCTCTGGGTTCTCCGGTTTCCTCCCACAGTCCAAAAACATGGATCAGGGTCAATTGAATTCTCCAAATTGCCCCATATAGAGTGTGTGTGTGTGAGTAAGTCAGTGCCAGTGATAGATTGCCCCCTTGTCCTGGGTGTATCTGCCCAGCACCTGAAACGTTCTCCCCTGTATGGGCATGGCAGTACCCCCCCGCGACCCCAATAGAGGATGAAGTAGAAGATAATGGATGGATAATTCATATGGATTATAAATAAGATGGCAGCACAGTTGTACAACGCTTATCTCCCACCTCACAGCAAGCAGGTCCTAGCTTTCATTCCCAAATGGGGCGAAAAAATGTTCGGTTCTGTGTGGAGATTCCAGGTTCTTCCCGTGTCCATGTGGGTTTCCTCCGGGTTCTCCAGTTTCCTCCCACAGTCCAAAAACATAATTTAAGGGAAATGGGCTGGTTCAAATCCCAATCTGGATGGAGTTTGCATGTTCTCCCTGTGTCTGCATTGGTTTTCTATGGGTTCTCCCACACTCCAAAAACATGCTAAATTGGCTGCTCTAAATCGCCCCATTATATCCTCCCTGTGTCTGAGTGTGGTTTCCAATCTCTTCCCACATTCCCAAGACATGCTGATAGGTACGATATACTAATTTGCCCCCCTGATTGAGAAAGGGTTGAGGGACAGCCGGTGACATACCTTATAAAACCTTCATCATTAAGCTCTATGGATTAAAATCATTGTGGACCTCTGCAGAGTGTAACTATATATAATATAACACACACACACACACACACACACACACACACACACACACACATACATATATAACAGTGTTTTCTGTAATTCATCTGATTTTGTAGGTTTCTGTGTCTCTGAAGTGCAAATCCAGGTTCAGTAATACAGGCCGTATACCGTTATAGACCCGGCTGCGCAGTCTGATCTATAAGAGTGTTTTGGGAGTCATATCGTCCCCTTGTTTTCGTCCCCATCGCCAGACTTTACACTCTGTCTGGACAAAGACATCTTCCCAGCGCAGAAGAGACAGTGTCGATTAGACGGGTCTTACCCATCATGCATCATGTTGACAAATGATTGACCGGGAACAATATTTAAAGTGATAAGGATGAAGCACCTAGTATTTGAGTCCTCAGCAGAATTCTAATAGCAATTAGACTTCGTCCCGGAGTCCAAATGAAGATTGTTCTCTTGCCATTTAAGTTTATAGTCTTTTCCACTCTCTCTCTCTCTCTCTCTCTCTCTCTCTCTGACTCAATGTCTTCTCGCTTTAACCTTTCTTAATCATGAATAAGTGAAATGGTAAAAGTCTTTACATAAAATTTCAATCACATGGGCACATCTCTTCATCACGCTCCACTCGCCAGCCCTTCTCTATAAGCACCGCGGCCGGCGGGAGGCGGCAGTAAAGCTCGGGATCGAGAAAAATGTACGAGCGAGCGGTGGCAACAGGAAAAGTAGAAAGTGAGACACAAATAGGCTTTGAGCTTTACTGTTATTAATGACTTGCTCCAAGAACTCCCCACTTTTCCAATCTCGAGGAGAAGCGCTTGAAGGAGCTCGCAGATGAGGACGACCTTCAGAGCATTCTGTGCTCTTTAGTTAAGAAATTTACTCTCCATTATGCCATCATTAGGGAAACAAGGATAAAATTACCTCATGCTTAATGATCTATGGAACCCACACCAAAATTTGTCTCGGATCTAATAAAACCCAGCTTAACGCTCTAAAATGAATCGCCGGCGCTCTGGTGCCAGGTGCTAAATTATTTGCCGGAGCTAGTGAGTCTGAAGTTTTCAAATCAGCTACTGGGATTGAATGGTACGGATGATTACGTTCTCTCATGTCTCAACCTAATAACATTTAATATGGAAAATTCTTTAGGTGTGGTCCGAATGCCAGGCTCCACTGGATCTCCAGATTAACTCGGCTGCGTGGCCGTATAAATAGAAAGACACGTATGGGGTGAAATGTGTCCGAAGCATTTTTTATAATGAGCAGATATGTCCATTTTAAGAAAAGGAAGTGCTCCTCAGGACTGCAATCAAAGAACCCTGTCCAGTTTAATGGGTCTGTTTAATCTGTGAGGACGGATGGATAGCATGTTCTCCTCTCAGCACTAGGGGATTCCCGGTTCGAATCCCAAACTGGGTGGACTTTCCATGTTCTCACCGTGTCTGTGTGGGTTTCCTCTGGGTTCTCCTGTTTCCTCCTACAGTCCAAAAACAGGGATCAAGTCAATTGAATTCTCCAGATTGCCCCATATAGAGTGTGTTTGTGTGAGTGAGTGTGTTACCAGTGATGGCTTGGCATCCTGTCCTAGGTGTATCTGCTCAGTGCCCGAGACGTTCTCCCCTGGATTCTCCAAATTGCCCCATATAGTGTATGTCTGTGTGAGTGAGTGTGTGCCCAGTGATAGATTGGCATCTTGTCCTGGGTGTATCTGCCCAGCACCCGAAACGTTCTCTCCTGGATGGGCATAGGGAACCCCCCCCCCCAACCCTAGTAGAGGATAAAGCTGAATACTGTATAATGGATGGATGGACTTTGGGTTTTCAAACATTTTAAAACATGCAGCACGTTGACCAAATCAACTTGTACCGCATTAAATAATCATTTTATGTAACATGTCGTCATAGAGATAACTTTATTATTTATTCCCGTTCACTTAATAAGCTGACTGCTTAAAATATTCACGCTGAAAACTGAGACTGTTAAATGCAGGCATGGCTTTACTGCTACGGGGCTGTGTGCTGCCGGATTCGGAGTCGTAATGGCTTTTGCCGTCTTCAAACTTCAATCTTTCTTATTAATTCCCTGCAACTGGAGGACGTGAGCAAGTTAATGTCCTGTGAATATGGTGCTCACTCGACAATCTCTTCAAGCTAATTACACTCAGGGACTAAATGAAGGGAAATTGCTACCCGTTAGAAGGGAGGAAAAAAAATTCAACACCCACTCATGAAGTATTTAAACCCCTTTTAAAAACACACACATTTAAAATTCTACTGCCGACGAATAATATGCACAAATAACCCTTTTAAAACGAAGGGTTGTTTTTTTTCTCAGAGTGTATGCGATCACATCAGTGTCTGATTATCAGTGTCTGTCGTGGCGGTGACGTGGACGTGGACGTGGACGTGGACGTGGACGTGGACGTGGACATCACCGAATCAGACCGAACACACAACACACATAACGTTCTAATAACCGAATACAGAACTCAAAAACTTAAATAGTTTAACGAAAGCAGATGTTTAGGGTTCTGTCAGAACGTTATTAGATGTTGCAAAAATTGCAATGTTGAGTCTCATATGAGCCTTAAACTAAATATAATTAAGGGTGGCACGGTGGCTTAGTGGTTTAGCATGTTCTCCTCTCAGCGCTAGGGATTCCCGGTTTGACTCCCAATCTGGGTGGGTTCCCTCTGGGTTCTACACTTTCCTCCCACAGTCCAAAAACGTGGATCAAGGTCAATTGAGTTCTCCAAATTGCCCCATATAGAGTGTGTTTGGGTGTCTGTGTGAGTGAGTGTGTGCCCAGCGATAGATTGGCGTCCTGTCCTGGGTGTATCTGCCCAGTGCCCGAAACGTTCTCCCCTGGATGGGCATAGGGAACCCCACCACGACCCGAATATAGGATAAAGCGGAAGATGATGGATGAATGTTTGATATCCTGAAGAAATTCCCAAAACATCATTCATTTTTAAACAGACGGACATGCGAGCCCCATCGTGAGATGTTATGCTGCGCAAGCAAAGACTAATGTCACCTTGTCTTTCCCGCTGGCCGAACGTGGTCCTCCGCAGGACAGATGTTCGCAGGTGGGGAGCGTGAGTGCAGGAGACGGGTTTACGGAAGGAACAAGAGCCTCTTAAAACCAGCCAAGCTGCAAAAGTAATGAATATTAAATCTGGGCCTAAATAACTAAGGTCCAAGTGTGACACTGTGGGATTACAGCGAGCGATTTGTCCTCAGCGCTCGGCCAGGCCCCGGCGATAACCAAATCAAATTCAATCAAGTGTAACTGAGCACATCTCGCAGCCAACGTGGGAACAGGTCAGAGGCAACAGAACCGCATCCGAGCCACGGAAACACATGTTCACCCCGTTAATATCGTCTCTATTAACGCCTTGAATAGTCACAAAACAGGCTTTTAATGAATGCAGTTTATTATTATTATAATTATTATTCTTTTCATGAGGTTTATTTGGTTGTCTTCATGTTTGCCCTGCTCTCTTTTGCTGGGAAATGGAATTTGTCATTTTAGTCACATCGATTGCTTCCATCCATCCATTATCTCCCTATTAGGGTCGCGGTGGGGTTCCCCATGCCCATCCAGGGGAGAACGTCTCGGGCGCTGGACAGATAGACCCAGGACAGGACGCCAATCTATCGCTGGGTTCACAGACACAGACACACAAACTCTATAGGGGCAATTTGGAGAATTCAATTGACCTTGATCCATGTTTTTGGACTGTGGGAGGAAACCGGAGAACCCGGAGGAAACCCACGTGGACACAAGGAGAACATGGAAACTCCACCCAGATTGGGATTCGAACCGGGAATCCCTAACGCTAAGAGGAGAACATGCCAACCACTAAGCCACCGTGCCTGACATAACGTATTCCTGCTAGAGCAGCCTTGGTGTCGCCATCTCAGAATCTGATTGGTTGAAGCAACAGGTTGTTGACACTGTTTTAATTTTTTAATTTAATTAAATTGTTTAATAAAAACCGAGTTGCAGAACTGATATTGAAGGCAGATTATTTGACCCTGGAAACAAATGATGCTGAAATGTGATTGGTTAAATAATTCATTCATTCATTCATTATCTTCCGCTTATCCTCTATTAGGGTCGCGGTGGGGTTCCCCATGCCCATCCTGGGGAGAACGTCTCGGGCGCTGGGCAGATAGACCCAGGACAGGGCGCCAATCCATCGCTGGGCACACACTCACTCACACATACACACTCTAAATTGGGCAATTTTGAGAATTCAATTAACTTGATCCATGTTTTTGGACTGTGGGAGGAAACCAGAGAACCCGGAGGAAACCCACGCAGACACGGGGAGAACATGGAAACTCCACCCAGATGGGGATTCGAACCGGGAATCCCCAGCGCTGAGAGGCGAA